>CAJDSM010018251.1:0-10562 GCA_903981925.1 Ostrea lurida
CTTGTCGCAATCTAACAATTAGATGGTCCACAACTTTGCCAAACGTTTGGAAAAGAAAAAAGTTATAAGAGTGTTCGGAGTAAAGCCAATTAGGCTGTTGGATAATTACCTACATCTGGGCATCCCGGAATGTCCAGATCAGTGCTCAGAAGAGGTCATTCCTGCACTGTGAGAGCCAACAAAAGAGGTAGCAGTCACAACTGATATGACCGTCGGGACTGTTGTAAGGTACAGGTGTCACGTTCGTCTCCGATAATGAGAGGAATCATGGTAGTTCACGGATCAGCTGTTGCCCACAAGATTTGGACAGCCCCTTACAATAAGGGTTTGATCCCTTAGTAACTGTCTGTGTCAACGGTTATTTACCATTCTGAATGAATACTAGAAAATATCACGTGCTAGAAGTGTTATGTTCCTTTTGGTGAAACAGAAAATGTTATGAACTTCGACCACGCATCTATTTGCAGTCATAAACACTCTCTTCTCAACGTACTCCTTGTCAAAATAGTTGTTTTCCCTTCGGTATTGTATGCGTTTATGATAATTTATGTACGCGAGCTAAGTACTTTTAGTACATACAATGTATTTCACATCTCAAACAAAAGATTTTCGCCATACCAAATCACTGGGTGTACCCCATGTCCAAGTGCCATGGTTGGGTAACGATACTTTTGTATTTGTAGGTATTAAAATCGATAATTTATCAATGATTGGTTGTAATCAAGGACTGGACGTTAGGCTTTCTAAACACGGTGTTTCAGCTAACAGAATCGTTCTGATCCTATCGAAGTTTTTGCCCCAATCTCCTCTCCCTGGCACGTACATGATCACTTTTATAAAGTTTTACTTTTCGATTGTTTCGGATTTCCAAACATTTCGGTAGCACACTGAAGAACATAATTTCGATATCTGCATCTCTGTGCATAAATATATACACCGATAATTATGATATATGAACCCTGTGTGTCGAGCCTTTGCTTGGGACTGTATCCCGAGGGTGCCTCACAGCCCAGGCCGATAGTCTTATATAGCTTGAAGAGACGGATAGGTATTAATTGCAGTGGTTTAAAAAGTAGAATATTCATATCAAATAAGATTATCTCCTCATGGTCATAGCTCTGATCCTTCGAAAAGTTAGTTGTTTCTCCCAAAAATCTCTTTGGCACTACATTGATCACTTTTATAAAATAGTTTTACTTTCATGAAATTTCGAATTCCACACCATTTGCGGGTTGAGACATCACTGAAGAGACATAATTTGTCGAATATGCGCATCTGGTGCATAAAAATTATGGCTACCCGTTATTATTAATTATGGACACCCTGGGAGGCTCTGCTGGATACTGTTAGTCCCGAGGGTCTCTACAGCCCCCAATTTGAAACTAAAATACTATGTTACTAGCCTAAATGAAAGTACGTTAAAAGTATTAATCCCTGCATGTTGAAAATTAAGAAATTCATATCAAAATTTAAGGATAATATCTCCCTCAGGCAATAGCTCTATCCTTCGAAGTTGTTTGCCCCAATCTTTTGGCCACTACATGATCCACTGTTTCATAAAGTTTTACTTTACATGATTCCGATTCCAACATTTCCGGTTGAGCATCACTGAAAGACATAATTGTCGAAATGCGCATCTTGGTGCCATTAAAAAATTGTACCGTATATTATTTTATATTATTGCCCCTGGTCAGCCTCTGTCTGGTGATTGTTGAGTCCCCGAGTCTTCGACAGCACCAGTTGCTAATGTAACTCTGTTACTAGCTGAAAATACGGTATAATATAATATTAAATTGCACTGTAAAAATAGAAATTAAACATATCAAATTAAGATTATCTCCCTCAGGCAAATAAGCTCTGATCCTTCGAAGTTTTTGGCCCCAAATCTTTTGCCACTAAATTGAATAAACTTTTATAAAAGTATTAACTTTCAGTTTCCCGCATTTACCAACATTTCGGTTAGAGCCATCACTGAAGAACAAATAAATTTGTCGAAATGCGCTCCGGATAAAATTTGGACCGTAATTATTATTAAAATATTATGGAATTAGACCGTCTATGTAGGGAATACATTTAGTGTTTTAAAGGGATTAGTCGGTGTGTGTAAATTTCTGGGGATTAGTGCGTTGTATGTAGATACATTGAAAGTGTTTTTGAATTAAATTGAATAGGTTTTAGGTAAATGCAGTTGTGGTTTCGGATAGCTGATGTGACTGTAGGAATAAACATGTGTTTCTGTTAAGGTCGAAAATGTATGTAAAGGAATACATTATGTTTCTGGATTAGGTCGCGTTTATGTAGGATACATTGCGGTCTGGGATGAGGCTAAGTGTAGTAGGATAACATTGGTTTATCAGTGAAGGGTTCTACGTAGCCCCTATACTGAGCCAAAAAAAGCAATCGCCCTTGTAAATTTACGGATATATAATAAGCCGTCCAGACCGTTGCTTTTTATGTTCTGGAAGATGAGCTAGCTATGTTAAATAACTAAATCTTCTTTTGTATCAAAAATGAGAGAAAAAAAGTCCGGCTCATGAAACTATAATAGCCGGAAACGGAACAAAATAAATCAAACCAGACCAAAATTTTTCAGATAAATTAAAAGACCTTAATATATCTATTTAAATATAAAAAAACTAATATGTTTATGATGGTTAATTCCAGCCCAACAAGATTGGACAATTATTGCTTGTTAGATGTAAAAACTGTAGAGTAACCTATTAACATAAGTAGATCCATAGATAATACGTGTTAACGTAATGGTTCGAACGGTATCAACTCTTCTTAAAAATGAAATCTTTCGCGTGAACCTTTACATGAGATACAAAGAAGATGTTGTGTCGAGCGAAGAAAGCGAAATCGAGTGCGTGAGAAAAACTTAATACATATTTACACGAGAAATCAATTGACAATCTTTAGTGTATGTATGAATGTTTATAACCCGTCGTATTTTTATCCTCTAATCATGTGCCGATCCAGGGTTATTTTGTATGGCTGAGTTGATAATGGTGCCATCAGAGGATCTTACCCTACATGTATATTAATAACAGTCAATGAGAGGTAAAAAGTGAGTAGTTTAAGCAAGAATTATAAATTTAGGTCACCTATAATACTATCATTGATATCCGTTCTTCGCCGTTCTCGTCCGTCGGCAGATTATACATGATATCTCCTGATACACCATTCCATTTTTTTTTTCAAATTAGGATAAGTATCTTGGAAAAAGGGCACATAAATTGTAAAATTCATGACTCTGCATCCCTTGGGCCTTGAAGACCAGGGCAAAAACCGTCGCACACCCTTTAAAACAATTCGTTCTTGCTTTACAACGCATATGTCTAAGAAAAAACTAAATGCATTAGTGATGAAAAGCAGAGAAGAACCTGTACCAAAATTGTAAATTGTGTAAATCTTCGTGTAGGGTCTGATCCAGGCGGGCCAACGTACATTATGATTAATATGTAAAACATGGAAAAAATGAGTGATAATAAAAACTAAATGTGAATGAGCAAGTAGATGAAGTGAAGGAGTTGAAAACAAACCTCCTCTCTCTCTTCCCCTTCTCTCCTCTCTCTCTCTCTCGCTCTCTCTCTCTCTCTCTCTCTCTCGTGATCCTCTCAAAGTGATTAGTGTTATGTGTGTAATGTGGAATTAATGTTTATGTGCCCCTTCAATCTTTTATGTCATTAGATAGTGATGAAATTTTAATGTTAAAAATTAGAACATGTTTGTCTTTCTTTCATTGCATCTATCTTTATGTTTCCAATCCTTTCAAATTATTGTATGAGCATCTTTGGAATTGCAAGTTTAGCGACTCTTGATGTACCCCTAGGTGCTTTAGTGGGGCAAAATTGCCAAAATGTCTGACTTAATTTTCAAAATATTCTTAACTTTCTACAACGCACATGTCTAAGAAAATACTAATAGCTTATATGATATAGGCAGGCCTCTGCCCAAAAATTGTAAAATTTGTTCCCGCTTTAGTGTTTTATACAACCCAGCGCTGGTACCTAAACTTTAACTTATTTGTATATATATATGTAACGTATGAGAATAAATAACGAAATACTCATTCAACTTAAACACATTAATTTGTAATAATCAAGTAGCCTTTTCATAATTATAACTCCCCCGCACAAATAGTGGGGGGGGGGTTTTACTGAAATCGGTGTTCGTCCGTCCGTCTTTATATGCCAATATTTTTTTAGTCTATATATATCTCTCACCTATCACTCGAAGTGCTTCTGTATCTATATTTAATTTGAGTTGAAAAGGTCTCAAGATGGTTCAAGCCGTCACTGAAACATTAAAAGTACATGTACATGTAACTCAATATGACTACCCAGTATCGATGTAGCACATCATCTCACTCTTACTGGAGTCACCGTATCATACATAATCATGTTCATGGACTATCCACCGGATACATATAGGTTCTCTATCATTGGAGTCAAATAGAGGACATCTCTTATTTTCATACACATATAAAAAAATATTTTTTACATTTCAAAGTCTGTGACATACCTTTATATGTTCTGTTGACATATATATCGACAAAAATAAAAATAATCCGTGATTCATAGATATGTTATATTTGAAAAATGATCTGTGAAACGGACATTTTTTATATTGAGGCAAACCAACAGAAATACATCCGGTATGCTATAAATAGATTGAATATATATTATACTTAATTAGTGGCCTTTGAATATTTGAGAATGACCAAAAGTCGGAATACACGTCTTCAGCACGTCTAACCTTGGTTCTGTTGGTAACCCCAAATTCATTGTGATGTTTTCTTTCTTTTTTTTTTATATATTGATATTCCCAATGTTCCATTGCCAAATGTACAGAAAACAGTGGTTAGATAGCGTGACCGTTTGATCTCTTATTCGATGTGCTAGTATACTGCACATGATTTATTGAAGTATGCAATATCATTACTTTATTTTGTCAGTTCTATTATATAGCAGTTTCTAGATATCTACACACGTTTTCAATACATTATTACCAGAAATATACTAGTGCTAAAAAACATTCTAATCCTGTGATCGTCGAATTCTATTGTTATTATATATCCCAAATATACCCATCTTGTTAATTTCAGCATTAAACATTTGAGCTCTACAGGCGTACATTGCAACAACAAGCGGTTTATTAAAAATTCCGTATAAGTGTAAACCCACCTATACCAATTACTATCTATTAATTTTATTCTATCTATCATTGTATTATAGTTTCTATGACATATATAGATAATGTGTGTGTATATGTTCATTTTTCTCTGATATGTTTTTTCCTATATCTTTCTAGTAAATTTCCTCTTCGATTCTCTAAATTGTGTACATGTATAACCTAATCGTTAAGTTTTAGGCTAATAATTAGCCTGTTCCCCTCTATCCTCTAGTTTACAATAACTGTCGTTTATAGGTACATCAGTGTAGCTATGGTGACTCACGGAAACCAGCCTAGGCTATATTAGCGTGCCTGCGCCCATTCCCATTTGTGAATCAAAATTATATTAAAAGCAAAAGCATGACGTCCTGTCCTTGATTGCTATTCCAATCATTGATGAATTATTGTTTAATAACCTACAGATACCAATGCCATGGGTACCGAACTATGAACTTGACTTGGGTTGCACCAAGTGATAGTTATGGGCAAAAATCGTGTTTAGATGTGAAACATGCACTAAAACTACTAAGCTGCATATACTATAATATTGTCATCAACATAGCGATACAAAATGAAAGATAGAAAAATAGTTTGATAGACGACTCTGGGAAGTAGACTGTTCCTGACTGCAAAACTACAATATGGTTCAATGTTCAATACTTGTTTGTTTGCCGAATTGGAACAATTACCCCTTGCAGCATGATTTCTTCTTTAGATTAATTCAGAATGCCCAGAATGGACCGAACCGTGGGGATCCGGTTAGAAAATAGGTCCTCAGCATCCCCTTGCGTGTCAAGAGGCGACTGAATGGGGACGGTCATTCAGATGAGACCGGCGAATAACCAGTCCCGTGTTCACAGCAATGTGCACGATAAAGATCCCCCTCCCCTGCTCAAAAGCTCGAGTGCCGAAGACAGGCCCTAAATTTTGTAGCCCTTCACCGGCATTGTGACTCTCGCATATGAGTGAAATATCTTGAGTGGACGTAAAACAATAAATAATCAAATCAATCCAATCCAAATGACCGTGACTTAGACAGTTAAAAAATAAAAAAATGATCAAAACCGTATTGTCCAAATGTCACAGCTGCATTTACCCTAAAGTTGTTTGCAGCAAATGTTATTGTAAAGTTGTTTGCAGCGAGCTATTTATCAGAGAGTTGTTAGCAAGCGAGCTATTTTGTAAGTTCTATGCACGCTAGCCAATTCGACTACGGTGTGAAAGGTATGCAGACACATTGTAGATAGTAAAATGACGGATTGAATGTTCAGTCACGTGATATTCATACTCACCTCACTCAATAAAAAAGCAGTTCCCCGCCGCATTATTAACCCATGGGGATTCCAGAACCTTCGAAAGGGCCCTCAGGGAAGTAGTATATGAAATTTACGAAATAAGCTTCATTTTATATTTATTATTAACTGATATGTCCTGGTAAAGATTTACGGTCACGTGGCGTCAGTCGTCCTTACCGTGACGTGTGTAGAAGATAGAACGTTTCAGAGACGTAACTATGGTGGAAAATGAAAACAACCAAACATTACAAATGTAAACACGACAACAAACATAACAGGTATATCATTTACAAACTGAATGAAAAAGGTGACCGATAATACCGAACAATGGATCAATAACCAAATCGAAATCAGAATTCAAATTAAGAACAGGGTAAACACAGAAACCCTGAACACACCAGATGGTTCAACGCTGCTTAAGAGGTAAGCATCCTTGTCAACTGGTCAAACAACCGAACGTGAGCCTAGATTATGATGAAGATTCAAAATGTATACAAAGAGCGCTAACCTATACCATGAATACACGTCAGACAAGCATTTGATCCAATAACAGGTCTTATACTGGCAATACTTAAATCGTATAACTACCATATAATTTGTCGAAATGCTAACTTTAAAAGTGACTGTTGAACTTCTGCTTGTTTGAAAGTAAGCCTGCCTTAATAAAAAAAAATGAACATATGTAAGAAGAAAATACACACCATGTGCAGGTGATGGTGGAAGCTATATATATAGGGAAATTGATCATGGAGAAGCTGAAATCGTTCACTTTGCAAAGTTAGTTGTCTGAATGTTCATTTTTAAAAAATATTCAAGTTACAAATGCAGATATGGATGATTTTTTGGTGTCTTTATAATATACAATCACTTGGATATTAAATATCGAATCGGCATATAGAATGGAGAGATTACTAATATAAAATAGTAATTATCGAAAATGCCGAATTAATATTTGTCACCACAAGAATCCTCTACGATGTAAAGCTTTCAACCACCCCCCTGTGAAAGACTACTATCCTACCAAAGTGTCAATAAATAATTATAATAAAAGCCTAAAATTAAAGGGATCACATTCAATCCTCAGAAATATAAACGTAAATTGTATAAGAAAAAGTACCAGCCATAAATAACAGCTATCAAATCTGATTGGCCTCATCAAAGATGACATTAATTCTCACTCTGCAATCTGCGTGCGTAAAAGTTTGCAATCTAGTCATAACCATCTTGGGTAAAAAGAACGTTAACCCACCATAAATGCCATTTTTGAAAGGTATGTGTTTGCAATCCTCTCCTCTTATTTCCATATGATGCGATTTTAAAATCTCATAAAAAAATCCAATTTCTCCAATAATTTGTAAGTAATTTGTGATTTAAATTCAATTAATTAGCCATTAATAGATAAAAATAAATTCAATTTTGAAAAACACAATGATGTAACAATGTTTACTCTATCAACCCCCCCCCTCGTACTCCTCTCTCTCTCCCCTCTCCCTCTCTCTCCTCTCTCTCTCTCTCTCTCTCCCTCTCTCTCTCTCTCTCTCTCTCTCCTTCTCTCTCTCTCTCTCTCTCCTCTCCTCCCGCTCTTCCCTCTCTCTCTTCTCTTTCTCTCTCTCAGCCGGCATTAAAGGACAATAATCCAATTGTACAAACTGTTTGTTAAGCACAAAAAGGTATTATGTATTCAGCGCCGAATGTACATGTTTTCTCTAAAGGAATCTTCTCCCTCCCTCAGAGATACAATTTGCATGATCCGAATTTTTAGTGTATGATACATGTATTATTTGAACAATCTGCCTACAAACTTTGCAAGAAGAATGTAGCATGCAAATGTTAATAATTGAAACCAAAGCGGGAAAGGGTCAATTCAGCATCATCTTGTATCATAATACGTCGGAGTCCTAAATTGTTAATCAATGTAGTATTACAAAATATCTCGTGACATTAATCCATGATTTCCACTTACTCCGAGATTGTATAAGCTAGTTTACCAGAGTCCTAAATTAATGTAGGAACATTTGTGTGTTTCTGGATTAAGATCGGGATGTAATGTAGGATACAGTGATGTTTCTATTTAGGTCGGGTTGCAGGTAAGATGCATCTAGATGAAATATGTTTCCTTGGATTAGGTGCGATTGTACATGTATGTAGAGAATACATAGGTGTTTTTGGTTATCGGTTGTATGTAGAGATTACATGTGTTTCTGGATTAGGTCGGCGTGTATGAGCTAGGAGACATTGGTGTTCTGGATTACGTCGGGTTGTTATGTTAGAATACTTGAGTGTCTGGGATTTAGGGTTCGGTGTTGTATTGTAAGGAGACCATGGTGTTATCTGGGAATTACGTCGAGGTTGTATGGTAGGAGATACAATTAGTGTTTCTGGGAATTAGGAGTCGCGTTGTATAGTAGGAGACCATTGGAGTTCTGGATACTGGTAGTGTATGAGGAGATCAATTAGTGTTCTGGATATAGTGTCGAGGATGTATGTAAGGATACAATTAAAGTGTTTCTTGATACCGGTAGGGTTGATTGTAGGAGACATCAATTGGTGCTCTGGAATAAATAAAAGTCGTGTTTATTGTATAGTTACATTAGTGTTTCTGGGATTAGTCGGTTGTATGTAGTGCACTCCAGTCACGTTTCTGAGGATTTGTAGGTCGGGTGTATATAGGAGCATCTAGATGAATTGGTGTTTCTTGGATTGGAAGGCGTATTTATGTAAAGTATAAATACACTAGTTTTTTCTGGATGATTATATACAGAGTTTGAATGTTGATGGACATTGGTGGTTGTCTGGTGTGATAGAGGTTCTGCGTTGCTAGATAAGAGAATGAGCAATTAGAGTGGATTTGCTGGGATTAGTTGCAATTGTTATGTAGATACAGAGAGTAGATAAGATATGTTGTTCGGGTGATAGGGGTCGTTGTAAATGAGGAGTAGTTTGAAATGAGGCGTTAGATCGTTTGTGTAAAGTGTATTTCAGGAATTGAAACCGGACAGCGGGGGTTTTGTTTTTATAGATTTGGTACGTGAGGTAAGTGAGAAGAGAGACTACGAATAGACGATAGAGCGTTAAAGAGACAGTACTCTAAATAATTGCCTTTTGAGATTATTCTGGGGGCATAACCAAAATGAACGAAAGCACGTACTTACTAGCGAGATATCAGACGATTATTTCAGAAATACATCTATTTATTGATGACTTGTAATGGATGGTAATTTATTTCCTCAGCGATTTGACATTTTTAGCTGGGCTGTGATTATGAAACTGGTAGACGTTTACTGATTATATGTGGATTAAGACCTTCTAATGATGAGAGCCACCAAAGTAGATATTTGGTGAGTGTGCGAGCGAGGACGGAGAATCTCGAGAAGGCGAGAGAGAACAAATAATTAGACACGTTTACGAACGAAGAGAAGTCAAAAAGTCATCGTATAGTGTGTTGAATTTGTTATGAACCCGTCTGTATTATTTAAACTTCTAATCATGGTCATCAGCTATATAAATTTGTCTTGACTGGTGATAATTTTGTACTGGCTTGTAATTAATAATTAGGACTCGCCTCCAGGGTTAACCTTATTATGATCACAACAGTCACAGAGTGAGGTGTGACAGTAGTAGTTTTCAAGAATTGCAATATATTCTTTACACTACAACTTCTATTTACATCGATTTGTCAAAGAGTTATTGACATACCGTTTCAATGGTTTGTTAGAGAACTTACACCTGATCATATTGTCTTTTGGAAATTTCGGAGACGATATACAAGACTATAAAAAAATTTAAAATCCTTCGTCTGTGTTTTCAGATATTCAGTTCATTATAAATATGATCGAAAAATATCTTATTTACACGTTGAAAATATTTTTCATTGCAATATTACCTCGAGTGTGACAACAACAACAGAATTTAACTTATTCGTTGTTATAGACTAGATAGAATATGATATACAAACCTTACTGAGCCTCTATATGTTAACCGTTGTAATTTTGACATAGTAAGAAACATGTCTTCAGATCAGCGATTGAATCTTTGGTCCCTATCAAAACGTTCTTTTTTTTTGGTTTAATATCAATAATCCATGCCAATCTA
>CAJDSM010018253.1:0-16800 GCA_903981925.1 Ostrea lurida
GGAGATTTTTTTGTAGTTGTTTCTACATAGAGTTATCTTTCTTTGACTCTCTTTTCACAATGATTGTGAAGTGTTTATTTTCAGATTTACCTTTCTTTGCATGCAATCTTGAGACTGTTCTATGGTATTTCAGAAAATGATCCAGAAATTTCACAGAAACAGAAACAAGCCTGCTAATGAGGATATTGCTGAGTTAATATTCCACATTGCTGAGGATAAGATACAACTGTCTTACCATACGGAGGACGTGAGGATTGCGGCTTCAACCCGGGAATTCCTCAAACCTCCAAACTGGGACGAGAAGGGAGCTGTGCTGACTTTCTCCTCTGAAATGCACCAAACCTTCCAAGTAAGGGAAGGAATGTTTCCACTTTTCTGAATGTTCTGGTCATCCGTGCAATGAATGGTGCTTGTTATACTGTATATATAAGGATATCTGTAACATCATCATACTCATTCACCTACATTAGATTTACAATGTCAAGGGACAGAAGCTGTGTGCAGTTGAGAAATTTTAAAGTTATTGATTTTTTTGATGATCAGAAGAGATGCCATTCTCCTTCAATGTATTTGTCAATTTCTGAATTGTCATCAATATTTTACCAGTAGAAATATTTACATGTAAATTGATTTGTTGATTCTAATATATATGCTTCACTTGACTGTTTCATTTTATGGTGAAACAGAAACAAGAATAGATACATCAGTAAAATTGACACAGTATTTTTATGCCCCCATAATTGGATATTTGGTCTGTTTCTCTGTCTGTCTGTCTGTCTGGCTGCAAACCTTTAATTTGGCCATAACTTTGAATGTGGCATAGAGTGTTTCATGTATCATATGTTAATTGCCTTGTGAGTAAGACGATAAGACTTTCTTTAGGGGGGGGAGGGTAAAGGGCGCAGAAAGTGGGTTTTTCGAGTCTCGGATGACCCAAATTGGGTTACCCTAATACTTTGAAAAAACCTTTAACTTGGCATGATCAACTCTTGCTGCGTAACAGGGAGCACAAAAGAACATTTTGTTGGATTTAAATTCTGTTGTAACAAAAGCAATAGCCAGTTTACAGCCCTTTCTCTTTATGCACTAACAGAATGATGTAGAAGTGTGGGTTTGTAGAAATAATTGTTACTTCAGGTTGATCCCACCTTACCCATGAACAAACAAGTTGAGCTGTATGAAATGCTAATGGAGTTGTTAAAAGCAGAAGAAAAATGTCGAAATGAAGTTAGGGACTCGCAGAACGAGGTAAGGTTACATTAAACAACATTATTCTCTTTTATTTATTGCTGGTTCTTATACATACATATATATATGTCCTGAAATTTTGAAAATATCTGCAATTCTTTCCTTCTTTATGATGATAAATGGATGTACTCTGGGAAGATGAATTGTGGATCCATTTTCTAATTGGTGTCAGAAGGCAGTGTTCCTTCTCCATGGTTAACATGACTTGGCTGCTATTAATGGTTCCCAGGCCTATTATCTGTACAGAATTTTGTTTTTCACATTAAATTAATTTTAACACATTCTGCAGAATTCATTTAAGAGCTACTGAGTACAATCCTTGCACGTACCCATGTTGTTTTTCAGATTAAGTGATATCAATAGTTCTGCAGGATTGCTTGTGAATATCTTAACTTTTTCTTTGGCTGATAATAAGATTGAAATCAAATCCAGAAATCTCTTTGATTTGTATGCAAGAAAAACCGATACAAGAAATTGTACATGAATTTAAAGTTGAGTTTATATTTCATTATTTTTAAATGATTTACATCATATTTCAAGTGAGTTGATATTTTGAGAAAATAAAGCAACTCCTTATATTTAATCTTAGCCATGCATATACCTTTGACATACATGTATGTTTATAAGTTGTATAATCTTATAGTACCAACCTCAGAGCATTTGAAATTTTCCCTGAATGTTTACAACGTACATTGTAGGTTAGGAACATCTTAGATGATAGAACAAAAGAAGAGGCTGCCTCAGAACTAGACATATCTGTGTACGACACAGAAAGAAACGAGAAGGCAAAGAAACACAGAAGAGAACTGGTAAGGAGAGTCACAATGTCTCCAATGTCAAATCTTGTGGACTTGCACATTACACATCATATCAGAGTTTTAATCTTCTTTTATGATACAGATAGTAACTGTATTTTTATTATTTTTAGGATATAGCATGTAAATAACTTTGTACAAAATTCATATGCATTGCAGTTTTTTGAGAATTTATCTGAATGTCCATATTGAATGGTGTTACAGAATTCACTGGATTACTTAAGAAATGACTGTTATAATTTTTCAAGTTTACCGGAGATTGAACTGATGTTGCCTATTTGCAAACTATATAATCCGCGTAGGGATTATATTATGTTGCAAATAGGCAACATTGGTTCAATCTCCGGTAAACTTGAAAATTATAACAGTCATTTCTTATAATTAAATTTCAGACTATTTAGAAGTCATAAACTTGATTTCGAAGCTCTGAATAAACAAAATAAATGCTCAAGTTCATGTCGTAGGAATTTAGCTTCAAAATGACGTCACAATACGGAATCGATCATTTGTCTCAATCGGAACATCACACGGCCTCTCCGGAAAAGCCGAGTGATGTTCCGATTGCATTTGTCTGTGACGTATATAATTGTGACGTACGAAGTTCAGTTATTACAGTATGAACCATAAAATTAGGGTTTACACGGATATAAACCTGAAAAATTGTAACAGAACAGATAGGAGACCGGTGACCGTGTGCAAAATTTAATTATAAGAAAATAAAGTAGTAAATTTAGGACATTATAAAAATGAAGCAGAATTAAATTCACTGAATGGGTTGAAACAAATTCACTGAATGGGCTGAAACATTAATTTATGTACTTTTTCCCAATCATACTTAAATGAGAAGAAAAAGATTGCATCAAGCATGCAATTATCAAATACATAAAGCAGTCACATGTAAACACAAATGTACTCATCCTGTTATAATTTGAATACAGTAGTGACTTCATTTTTTACCTTCCAGGAAAGACAACAACTTGAAGAGAAGATGAGGAAACAGGAAATGGACATTGACTACCTGGCCCCGTTCTTGGCCAAGATCGGTAGCCCTGAGAAACTCAGCAAACAACAGGCCTTCAGTCTGAAGGAAGAGTGCCTGGCAGACCTCAAACAGAGACTCATCGACAAGGCCAACCTCATCCAGGCCAGGTTTGAGAAGGTAATTTAGTGACTACATGTATATATAACACTCTTCCAATGAATGTATGATAAACAGGATTTTAAATATGTACGTAGTCTTCTTCATTATTGTTTGATTATGTGCATATAAGCAATACATATACATGTAATAAACTTCTCTCAATCGCAACAGCTATTTTTGTATAATCCTTGATACCTCTATAAAATTGAAACCTGAATTACAGCTTACCTGTTGGGAAATATCCTCTAAATCTAAACAGAATTTGTAGCATTAGCATTGGAAACCCACATGTTTTTAGATTTGACAAACAATGTCCAGTACTTCCAATTGTAAGTCAATATTTTTACCAGAAAGCCAGCTAAAATGCCAAAAACCTTTTGTTTTGATTAGGAGAGCCAGGAGCTGGAGAAGAAGCAGGCTTGGTACCAGCAGAACCAGGTGTCCATGGGTAAAGAGGACGAGGAGGAGTACCTAACGTACTGTAAGGAAGCCATCTTCAGGATCCACATCCTCGACCTTCGACTTACAAGGTCAGTGCTCTGTCTGTATGTTGCAGGCCTTTAACGTATTTTTTCTTCAAAAATTCTTCTTCCTGACTCCTGGTCATCAAACAAAGTGCATAACAATAATATGTTGCGAATTTGTTTCCAAAATGGTGAAATTGTGGTCCCTTGGTCTGGAGTTCTAGTTCTGGTGTTAGGGTGGGGCTTTATTGCTCATATAGTAAAATTGTATTATTTCTCTAAAATTCCCCTTGACTCCTGGACATCAAATAACCATACTACATGTAAATACATAGAAATAATGAAGAGGGAAGACTTCCACCAAATTTGCGACATTTATGGCCTATGGGGTCAAGGGATCTGGTGCTAGGACAGGAGGTCAAAACCTTTAGCCTCCCCCCTCCCCAATCCAGGGCTATGAATTTACAATTTTGGCTAGTATACAAATTGGGCATATTAATATAGTTTCAATAATGATGGAGGCCTTTACCAAAGTTGTGAAATTCTTTACCTTTAGGTTAGTGGTACTGGCCCAAGGGTGGGACTCCTTTGATAATGAACTAAAATTGTAGTACATCTACAAAAGTACTGTGTACTCCTGAACATCTAGCTCATGGTTTGAACAAAGATTGGGGATATGACCAGTTAGTATGCCAGAATCAAAGCCAAGGTCACCATATTAAAAAAAAGTTGATGTTACTTGTTTCCAGATCCTTTTCCTTAAATGTATGATGTACTGATATTTGCAAATGAAATAATTTTAATTTAAACATAAAAAGCCGTATGGGCCAAAGCATAGTAACTGAAGGATATTAGTGGCTCATGTTCAGTGCAAAAATTGATTATAACCAGAATCAGAAGAATTTAAAAAAAAAAATCCTTTCTGTCCAGTTCTCAGAATTTCAAAAATCACACATGCACCATCTCTCAACTTTTCTAATTTACGTTTTATTTCATCTGATATTCGGGTGACTGTTAAGGCACGTGGGCCACTTATTACCACTCCGGCTGTCACAATGTGCAGCAGATTGTGTATATTTTTATGCAGTGTTTGATAGTAATTCTGTACAAACATGTAGGAGAATTTGAAGCAAGATTCGTATCATATATCTTAAGCAAATCACAATGTAGGACATCTGGAAATCCTATTGGCACACCCATTAGATTGCAGCATGTCATGTAGCTTGGTGACAACAAACTGGAATATTTCCAAATTCGTCCAATTTGAAACGTTTGTTTCTGAGTATTAAAAGTTAATCCATGGTGTGTTGTTATTGCAAGCATGATTCAATATTTTAATAAATTATGCATGGGAGATTTTAAAAGATTGAAAATATATTAAATCTAACTAGAATTTGTATTTAGGTGTGTTCTCTGTTTTGGTCTCCAGACCGGATGCAATATCAATATCGATACCTGATACAAACACTGAATCCTTTGCAGTTCATTGAAACACAACATGAAATATTGATACACGATACTTGGAAAAACCCCAACTCTGGAAAGTTGTCAAAATTTCTTAGTTGTTGATTTTTTTTTTCTCATTGCGTGTCGTTTATACATGTATGTATGTGTTAACAGTTAAACATTTTAAACTTCTTTTCAGCTAATTAGTGGGTCAATTTTTGCTAAATTTGTAAGATAGCTTCTATAGAGTGTGATTTCTTACACCAGCTGTGGCAATGGAGAGAAACAATTGATATATATGTGAATATTCAGAGAGTTTAAATCAAATATTCTCATGCCGTACCACAACATGTGACACCGGTAATTTAAAGCAGTACATGTACAGTGAATAAATTGCAAAATAGAAAGAATAAGAAATACTATTAACAATAAAATGCTTTCTTTGTTGGTTTATTGGTGATGAAGGAAACTAGCATTGCAGAAAAAATTCATAACCCGCTAACGCGGGTTATGAAATTTTTTTTCTGCAATGGTACATGTAGTTTCCTTCATCATCCAATAAACCTACAAAGAAAGCATTTTATTGTTTATATTTATATTTTTATGCATTTTCTAAACATATAAACTAGATTTAAGCACTAAAATACCATAATGTTGTCCATTTCATTACTTTAAATGGAACAGCCAATTCAACCTTTGACCTCAGAATCGCTCCATATTTGGTAATGACCATGTGAACATGTACACTTCAAAACCGATCCAACTGGTTTGCAACAAACATGCATTTATTGGATGATAAATACCATGTCAATTTCAAAAGAAATATAACGAGAAAAAGATTCAGTGAATGTTGAAAACTCTTTCTGAGTTATCAGACATTTCAGGATTTGTATCAGTCCGAATAATGAAATGTACTGTGAACTTTACCAGTCCGAGGTAAATTACAACACTGGAATAAAAAAAAATTGTGATTGAGTCATATATTTATATATCATTGAATCAGAGTAGATCTGAAGCAATGAGCCCGTCAAATGAACTGAAAATATCGCTTTATGAATTATTGTCTTCATGACAGTAATTCCTGTTCGTAATCTCCATGTGCATTGACCTCAAGGAGGTCACCGTTTTTTCGGAAAAATGGGGATTTGTGAATAATTCATTATTACTTTCTTACACTTATGCTACCGAAAGTCATTAGTGAAACCATATGTGTGGTTACTCACGCCAGTAACATTGGTCATAGCAACCTGACATGTTTTGTAATCATTAGTATAGGATGCTATACACAAAACGCTCCTTTTAGGTATACTCTAGCTCAGACGATATTATTCCTTTGTTTATTTTGCTGATTTTTTTTTATTATCAGATTTTGGAGATTATATTAAATTAGTATACACATACTTGGATAGTTGAAAATACCTTCAATTACAGCTTGTATTTCTTCAAGATTTTCATTGCAAGAAACTCAGGTGACCGTTGAGGCCCATGGACCTTTGTTAAATACAGATGCGTGAATTAACCCCCCCCCCCCCCCAAAAAAAAAAAAAAAAAAAAGAAGAAATTTCAAACCTTTACTTTTAATAATCCACTGAGCTGTCAGAACGCACGCACGTGTTATTTAGATGTACGATGACCTTATCTCATTAATACAATCAAAAACACCCTGCGTTGCATATTGTTCTAAGATATATAGAAAACACTTATCGTAATTACTTTATTTTTCTCCAACAGACACAAGGAGCAAGCCCCCCACAAGTATATGCAGTTAGAACAGAAGCTTAGAAACGACGACAGGCTATCAGAATTTTTCTGATTTTTTCGTGTTTTGATGAGGCTTTTTGTTTCCGTCCTGTGTTGTTGTGATATAATGCAGTATCCGTCCAGAAAAGAACCCTGTCCATGTACATTCTATAAACACAATTGTTTTGTGTTGTTTCATATGGAACACGTAAACATTTTTTTTTTAATTGATTTATAAAGGCCTTTGATTCATACGTGATTTAAGGCTTGAAATTTATACATGTACTAAGTATTGTATTATCTAATAAATTGTTATTCTACGATTTTGTAGTCTTGTGTGATATCTGTGGATAAATAGTTAACTGAACAGTCTTGTCAGCGTGTAATGATAAAAGTCAGGAGATACATCACAGAGATCAAAAGTAGATTTGACTGGATTACAAGAAGCCAGTTTAGATATCCTTAACGAAGGTGCTGTTTTTGTTTTTCTCATGTCATTTATTGCTACAGATTGTTTATATTTTCCATCATGTAAAAGAAATCTATCTGTGATGGAAACCAAAAGGGAAGCAATTAGTTGATAGTTTTGAGCACATTTTCGTTTTTTGGTTTTTTTTTCTGAACATTTGGCTTACACATCACTATGAAGAACCCCCCAGATCGTGTTGATTTTTGCTTCTGTTAAAGTTTTGATTTGTCATTTTGGCCACATTTGATCGGCCGTATTTCTTTTTAATTCTTTTACTGTTCCAAAGCTTGACACAAGAGGTGGCAAGTTTTCCCATGAAATCTTTATGTTGATCTTTTAATTGCGGCATTCGAGGAATGGGGTCCATAATTTGGAGAGTTTCAGTTCCAAGTGCTGTGTACATTTCTCGCACCTGACACACTTAAAAGAAGTCATTAATTTAATGAGAAACATAGATGTACAATAAAAAATATATATCTGAATGTGGAAAAGAGTGCGGAACTGAACGCGGCTTACAGCTGGCTGGAAAGCGTTATCGCTATAATATGATATATTCGTTTGGTACTTATAATGTTTCCTACATCTGCTTTTATCCGTAAATTGCAACTCTATCCCGATCCCCCACCGCTGAGCGCGAATTGTAACTCGCACTTGCTCCGTGCTTGATGCATTTTATGAAGTTTTTGAATGCATTTCGTCCTGGTAGGCAATATAAAGTTTCTCACAAGATTTATTCTGTCAAAATGTCTATATAATAAAGGCCATCCCACCTAGATACGACGTAGTCAGGAGTAGATTTACGAGGCTTTCCCGCCGGAATTCGGTTTCTGCATACTGATTTGAGAAACCTGCATCATGCATCAAATAATTTTTGCATGTAACTGGACACAATGTTGGCTTTTCCCCCTCCAAGACGAAATAGAAGAAAGCGCTCTCTGATAAGACCGCAACCGCAATATGAGATAGCTTCTTGTATGAATTACTTTGCTTGAAAATGCTATTGTAAACAAAAACCATTGGTGCATTGCAGCATTGCATATTCAAAATGAAATTGCATGTATCTTAAAATTAATGGGGGGGGGGGGGGGGGGGGACCACACTATTATGAAGGTATGGTTTGTTCTAGAATCGATGCTAGCTGTTAAAGGTAATATTGAGATACACATTCAACTGCAAAAAATAATTAAAATCAATCCATTTTACATTCAATTTATTTTGTTTAATTATTCGTAGAAAAAAATGAAGCGTTTATTCAACTTTTAAACAAAACTGGTTACGCTGAATATTATTTATAAAGTATTAATTTCTTTTACGTAACAAGATCACAAGCGCTGGTTGGTTTACCTCCCTTTCTCTGTCTTTTGGTGACAGTACTGAAAAAATATTCAGTTTCTCAACTTTTTTTTAAATACACGTTGTACATTGTATGACATTAAATCCACATAATTATATGTATTATTTTTGGGGGCCGCAATTTGATATAATCTATAGAAAAACGACTTGTTTGTATGTGACAGAAGTATGCCACGAAAAAAAATTTGGGAATTTCAAAACTGATCATAATTCACGTTCGACCACCATGCACTAACATTCCAGGGTAACCCCAAAAAATACCCCCCCCCTCCAAAAAAAAATCAACAACAAAAACCCCGAAAAAACAAACCCCCACCCCCCCCCCACCCCAAAAAAAGAAAAACATAAAAGAAAAAAAAAAAAAAAAAAATAATAAATAAATAAAAAAGAAATAACAACAAAAAAACAACCAAAAAAAAAAAAAAAAGGATCTAAAAGGGAGAACAAATTTTCGCAGAAAAGTAAAATCGCTATGTAAATTTTCACAAAATTCAAATGTTTTTGCTGTATGTATTTTTGAATTTTTCAAATTTACGATTTGATTTGAAATTTATTTTTTGTGATACTGTGATATTAATCATCAAAGTTGATCTAAACAATACTTTCCCATATTTTAACACTAGAAATGTGTTGAAAAGGCGAAATCTAAATTTATAAAAAAAAAAAAAAAAATGTAGGAGGATGACCCGAAGTGTATTCGAAACGCAATCAGGTAGTGTTATATTCCGTGGTAGCAGAATTTGATCATTCAACCAGCCTTACTCAACTCAAATACACATGTCACGTATATAGAAGCATGCCAGGCAAAAATTGCTGTGTTTGTGAATTAAGAACTTGGTAGCAACATTCCCCCGGAATTTTAATGGCATACATCAGTGATATGTTTTATGGCAGCATTGGCTGGAAGAAAAAAATGTAAGCAGTGCTTAAAACATGATTTTACCATTAAATGATTATGAAATATCATTTGAAAATAACAGACGTAAATTGCTAAACATGCTACTTTGTTATTAACCACACACTATAGTCATTGCGATGAGTGAAAGCAACTTATTGCATTTGCTTGGCCTAAAGTCATAAACTAGAACATTTTGTAAGGACTAAAACCAAATCCGTCCAAACTGTTTTCTTTTCTTTTGGTACCCTGAATTGATCCTTGTAAAGAAAGAGAATTTCATCTTGAATCGGAGTAACAATAAAAGATTGAACATAAAGACATTTTCGCAAGACAAGGGTTTTCGCTTGCGAAGAATACCTAAAGATGGCAGATCAGGTATTGTTTGATACGTTCTACATACTCTAACTAGTTTCGATGTTTCAAATCATTTAGAAGACTCATAAAAACTCGCATTTCTACCAGTGATCACTTAAGACTAGGTCTTGCAGTTTTGCTGTGTATAAAAAAAAACGTTTATGAGGTCATTACGAATGGTGACTTACTTGACTTATTCCTGTAAACTCCTGATGGAGCATAGGGCTACAACTACACCTCGCCAGCGAACTCTGTTCTGGGCTTCCTTCTTCAGCTGGATCCATGTCACTCCAGCGTTCTTTGCTTCGCTCTCGACTGATCTTCTCCACGTCTGTTTTGGCCTCCCAACTTTCCTTATTCCTTGTGGGTTCCAATTCAGAACTTGTCTTGTGACGTTTTTGGCTGGTTTCCTCAGTGTGTGGCCTATCCAGCCCCACTTACGCTTCTTGATGGCCTCGCTAACTGGAATTTGGCTGGTTTGCTTCCATAGTTCTGTGTTTGAGATCTTCTCAGGCCACCTGATGTTGAGGATGTGTCTCAAGCACTTGTTGACGAAAGTCTGGATCTTGTTGGTGATGATGTTAGTAACTCACCACGTCTCGGACCCATTTAGAAGGACTGCTTTCACGTTGGTGATCTCGGTGCGGATCTTGTTGCGTTGGGATAATGTTTTGGAGTTCCAGATAGGTCGCAGGGTGTTGAAGATGAACCTGCTGTTGACCCGGCTCCTGACATCTTCATCAGCACCGCCATTTGTGCTGACTACACTGTCGAGGTAAATAAAGCGATCAGTATCCTTGATGTTTTCTCCTTGCAGCTGTAATATGTCCTCTTGTCTGTTGTTCAGCCGCATCACCTCTATCATTCTGGTGTTGATCTTCAGGCCGGTCTTCTTGGCCACTTCGACGAGCTGAGTGAGCTTGGACTGTGCATGATGTTGCTTGTGGGACTAAAGGCCAATGTCGTTCGCAAAAAATTCAGGTCCTCCAGCTGTTTGACGAAGGCCCACTGTATACCAGTGTTGCTGCTCTATGTTGTTTTCCTCATCCAATCTATGATGATCTGGAAGATTGTCGGTGACAGCATGTAGCCTTGCCTTGCCTCACTCCGGTTCTCACTGGGAAGGGTTTTGTCAGCTTCCCGTTATGGATGATCTGGCTGGACGAGCTCTCATATAGCTGCTGGATGATGTTGATGAGCTTCGGATGGATTTCGTAGTACTGCATCAGCTTTCAGATTGTCTCCCTGTCAACACTGTCGAAAACTTTCTCAAAGTCAACGAAGGTCGTGTACAATGGAGACTGCCATTCGATGGACTGCTCGATAATGATGCACAGGGTGGAGATGTGGTCTATAAAAGATCTGTCCTGTCCAAATCCTGCCTGCTCTGATCTCAGTCTTTTGTCTAGCGCCTCTTTTAGTCTCTCCAGGATGATTATTGTCAGCATCTTGCTGGGGGATGGACAGCAGCATGATTTCCCGCCAGTTGCCACACTGGGAAAGGTCACCTTTCTTGAGTAGTTTCACTAGATATCCTAGCTTCCAGTCGGCAGGCACTTGCTTTTGCTCCCAGATCTAGATCTTCTGTAGGAGAGGATGTAGCATCTGTGCTGCTGTGTCAACCTTGAGAGCTTCTGGGGGGATGCCGTCAGGACTTGCTGCTTTGCCGTTCTTCAAGGACTTAATGGCTTTGGTGATCTCTGATTTGGTTGACGGACCGATGTTGACAGGAAGGGGTTCCTCTGCTGCTGGTATGTCTGGAGCAACTGGTGGTGGTGGCCGGTTTAAGATTTCTTCAAAGTGTTCCACCCATATTCTCTGTTCTGTATCACTTGTGATGGTTCTTCTGTTCTTGTCCTTGACTGGTTTGTTGGGGTTGAAGTTCTTTCCTGACAAGGCACGTGTTATATCTTAGAGTTTCTTCATGTTGTTCTGACTTGGTGCTGTTTCTGCTTCCTCCGTCAGACCATGCACAAACTCTCTTTTGCCGTGTCTTAACTTCCCGGTTCGTCTCCCAGCATTGTGCTCTAAGGTCTGTCTTCTCCTGTTGGTCCTGGCACCTGTTGATCTGTTTCAACTCTCTCCTCTTCTCTATCCTTTCCCATGTTTCTTGTGTTACCCCTCCTTCTGCTCTCTCTCTTCTCCTCTCTCTCTCTCTCTCTCTCTCTCTCCTCTCTCTCTTCTCTCCTCTCTCTCTCCTCTCTCTCTCTCTCTCTCTCTCTCTTCTCTCTCTCTCTCTCTCTCTCTCTCTCTTCTCTCTCTTCTAAGAACCTTGGTACAAACGGTCTTCCAGGCCATCTGTAACGTAACTCGGCCCAGTGATTCTCTACTGTCTCTTCCACTAGATCTGATAGCAACTCGTACTTATTCTTGATTTCACAGTTGAACTCTTCCATTTTCTTGCTGTCTTTAAAAAACTGTATATTCGTCTTGTGGTGTTGTCTGCCCGAAGAGTCACAAAAAAAAATCGCAGCTTGGTCTTCAATGTTACCACCAGTAACTGATGGTCTGAGGCTGCGTCGGCTCTGCGCCTAGCTCGGACATCCATCACACTCCTCCACTTGTGATCTATGGTGAAGTGGTCTGTCTGGTTGTCACTTGTCAGTCCTCCAATCTGATGAAGTTCAGTTGGTCTTGTGAATCTTCCTGTGAGGGTATATGGTGCCACTTATAACTAGGTCATTGAATGAACAGAAGTCTATGAACAGTTCTCCGTTCTCGTTGCAGGTTCCTACTCTATGTCTGCCCATGGCGAGTTCTCTGTTTGTGTTGTCGCCTCCCACTTTTGCATTGAAGTCACCCATCACGATTTTCATGTCTCTTCGTGGTGTCCTGTCGAAAAGGGACTGCAGAGAACTGTAACATTTTTCTTCTTCTTTAGTTATGTTTGTTAGCACTGTATGGTGGTGGATTCCCTGTCCTTTGAGTTGAATCTGGCCGACATCAGTCTTGGTGAGACAGGTTCCCAGGCCATCAATGCCCCCGTGGCCTCTGGCGCCGACAGTAGCGCGACTCCTTGGGTGTGGTCATGATCCACGTCTTCATGTCCTGCGTAGATGATTGTTTCACCTGAAGACAGTCTGCTCTGGCCGCTTTCATTCCATTGGGTCTCACAAAGTCCGAGAACCTTGATGTTGTATCTTCTCATTTCGCTGGCCACTTGCGCTGGTTTTCCAGTCACATAGAGGGCATTGATGTTCCTGGCTTGGATTTTTCGAAAAAATCTCAAATTTAATTTTGAGTTTTCTTCTATTGAGCAGTCAAAATTTGAGTAAAATCTCAGACTTAAGTCCAAGTTTTGACTTAAGATTGTTTTGAGAAATCCAGGCCTGGTCCTTATCTTGGTCTTGGTCGTAAGAAGACTTGTGGGTGCGGTGGCTTCCCAAAGGCTTTCACCGGCACGCGTCATGACCCCCTCTAAAGAGGAGTCTTCCCGTCCAGGCAGTTGTTGTTGTTGCAGTTTCTGTAGCAGTAAGTTTTTTTACGAGGTGTAGTTGCTAGCCTCACGCCCAACCCTCCTCCTTTTTCAGCCGGGCTTGGGACCGTCCTTGGCGGAATTAATACGAATGGTACTGACGCAAATATATCAATAACTGAAATTTTGTTTTCGATATTTTAAGATGCAAATACCAATCTAAACATAAGCATTATACATGCATGCCGCTACATCTTGTGTTGTTTTAACCCATATACAGACCTATATAGTACACTCACAATGAAAATCCACTATGGATGAAAAAGTTTACAAGTTCCTATATTTTTTCTGTGGTGGTTTAACACTTTGTTATTGATAAGATACATTGTATATAATTTCATTATTATTAAATAAAACCGCATTTTATTCTGATATTGGTGTTCGTTTAGAACTGCAGGATCGATGTGAATGTATTCTAATTTTTTTTAAATGTTTCATTTAGTAATTCTTAATATTAACATTTGTGTTGTATAATCTCTAAAAACAAATGAAGCGTATTAACAAAAAAAATGTATAATGATAAAAATATAAATAGGCGAAGTTAACTTAACATCGTGTTAAACGTAATCATAATCCGAAAAAAACATATATTCAATGTCGAGTGTAGGGCAATACGGACATCCGACAAAAGCGAAGGCAGAATCAGGTGCCATGGAGGAGTAAGCATCCTCTGCTGACCTGTCACACCCGCCGTGAGCCCTCAGTCGAAATAAAGTAAACGGGATTATCAGTCGTCAAATCTAGTAGTAGGATGACAGTCTAACAAAGGGTGGGAAACAAATCAGCCAACCTATGACATAGTGATAATCTGTAATCGCAAACAAGATCATTATATAGCGACCGTAGCATTTGCGAAATGATTACTTTAAACGAGATTTGTTATAACCCTGCACCATCAACTTTTTTGTTCGTAGTTGGCCTCGGTTTACAAAGTCCTCATACGCATAGCATGCTCTTGCATATCAAATCAACTGGGAGATATACACACCGTATTCAGGTAATAGTGGTACATGTATATTACTACATAGAAAGGGAAAATTGACGATTGCAAGTTAAAGTCATCACTCTTATCATATAATGTAGTTGTCAATCTGCTATTAGAGTCAATGTTAAGTAAAATATCTAACATATGAAGCAGATATGTCAAATTCTGTGGTAACCTTTATTTCGAGTTCGTCGGGATATATCAAATGGACATAACATTTTGTGAACATTATGATTGTTAATTGACAGGACATCATCTATACTATATACCTATATGTAAGATTGAAGGACATTTTTTGTCTTTGTCCCGTAACAGTTTTTGAACGAATTCTGCTTCATATGAATATAAAAATAAGTCTGCCAATAAGGAGGCACAATTAGTGCCCATAGGAATACCAACGGATTGTTGGAAGACGTAGTCTCCACACATTATAGTTGTAAATTTGTAATATAGTTGTCAATTTGTGAATACAATTGTAATTCTTTTCGAGTTATGGGTGTTGACGACGGACTGGCGGCTCAGATTTATGCCAAACGAGATGACTTTAATGTCTCCATTATCAACTTCCCATAAAAAATGAGCTTGTTTTAAGTATGATCAGTTTATAAATCGAGGCAGGCTACTGACAAAATAAGCTGATGTTACGGAAGTTTCGTTTAAAGTCAGCATTTCGCAAATGTGATGGTTGTTATAACGATCCAATACACCAATACAACTTGTCATTGGGTCTAATGCTGTCTGACATTTTTATACGAATTGAGATCGTTCTTCGTACACTGATTTTGACTACGGATTGCTCCCATTACCTGATCAAGACTATGCGCTCACAGCGGGTGTGACCGGACGACAAGGGATGCTTACTCCTCCTACGCACATGACCCCATCTCTAATATCACTTTTACATATGCTGAGCGAATTACTACTTATGTTTATGTCTTAGGTTTGACGCGGCTATGGCACAAACAGTCCTTGAATTCACGACTTTTCGGTTACAAAGCCAACGCTCTATTAATGAGCTACCGCAAGTATTTCATTAATTACTTCATATTTATTTATGTATTCATGAAATACAAAAAGATGTCCAGTGTTTTGTTGATTCAAGACTATTTCGTCGGATTTATTCTTGTGATAGTGAGGTTATACGGGGAGTTGAGTCCAGGCAAGTGAAAACTCCAAAGATACATACATGTGTAAAAATCGCTATCCTTCCACGTACAATCGCTTCTATTGAATAACATAATTGTGCAACTAGAGCAATTACATACTAGTAGCTAGTTAGCATCTTAATTAATGTATGACTTCACAAGTCTCAGTCCTGAAGAGATGAACAATGATATCGTCAGTGTGGCCCGATCTAGTTTTAAAAAGTATCTGATTTCTTTCATCTTCTGCGGCCAGATATATTTGACGCATGCGTCAGGTTGATTTCTTGTATTTCTAATTTACATGGATTCATCCCAGGAGACTCCTTCTTTATCCCAGCCAGCAAGCTTTATTGTCCACTGACAACTGATAATCCTCTCACTGGCTCTCATATGCTTGCAATCTGTTGTTCAACAGGTAATTCACTTTCTGTGATAATAGTAAAAACTATAATAAAGATTACTTTGCAATTCTAGATTTAAACCTACTTTGAAGAAGTTTCAAATTCATGATAAATAACCACAAGGGCAAACGTAATATATAAGTGTAATATCAACTGAAAATTTGGATAATTAGTCTTCATTTCTTCTTGATCGCATTCATAAAGATGAATTCTAAAAATTTGATTCGTATTCAACCTTCGACCTCTCACGCGAGTAAACATACACTGTCGAACTGCCATATAGTTCTGACCGGAAGTTTGCCTTCGTGCAAATGCATATAAATAATTATCGTGCTGTTTTCTCTTAACATATTTATGTATCTTTTTTGCTTGTCAGGAAACTCATTCAGCAATAATCTCCACCAATGAAAATGTAAATTTGTCAAACCTGATAACGTTTCTCTGCATTTTGATAACTAAAACTCAGTCAAGGTGTATATCTAAATCATGGGGAATTCTCATATACCGCAATAAATGATTTCAAACATTTTAACATTTGAAGGAAATGGTTTTCTATATAAAAAGACACCCGCGTGTACATTTCTCGAAATTTATGATTATGTATTATGAAAAAGCAACGGTAAGAATAGTGAGCAATCTCATGACTCTTATATAAGTATTAAGAACATAACTTTTTATTATCATAATATGATTGATTAAATTTTTTGTAGCATTTTATATCATATATATCCCCTAAGTGGACATAAATTTGGGGATTTTTGGAGTGTTGCTTGCTTGTATTTATTGTTGGGTGGGTTTTTTCACTTTAACATGCTCATTTTATACTGTTCTGTACTGTACATATTTTATTAGCTGTCATTGTACAG
>CAJDSM010018254.1:2928-15293 GCA_903981925.1 Ostrea lurida
ATCCAACAAAAATGTCTTTCTCTCCTTACAGCAGCAAAGTTTGATCCATAGCCAAGGGTTTAAAAGTTTTTCAAAAGTTACTAGCTCTGCTTCAAACCCCAAAATCTTTCGGTCACTGAGATGAAAAAATTTTGGTACCAAAGAAAGTCTTTACTCGTCTTATCACAAGGGGAATACACATATGATACATTGAAATACTTATCAAAACCCATTCCAAAAGTTATGGCCAAGTTTTAAAGGTTTTGACAGACAGCCAACAGACAGAGAAACAGACAACAATACTCCAAATTATGGGAGGCATAAAAATACCTGTGTAATTTTACTGACTGTATCTATATTCTTGTTTCTGTTTCACACATAAAATGAAACAGTCAGAGTGACAGCATTATATTAGAATCAACCAATAATCCATTACTTAATTACTATTTCTAACTGGTAAAATTAATTGATGACCAATTCAGAAATTTGACAAATATCATTGAAGGGAGAATGCATCATCTTCTCTGATCATCAAAAAAATCAATAACTTTAACAATTCTCTCAAACTGCACCACAGTTCCTGTTCCCTTGACATATGACTAAATCTAATGTAGCGGTGAATGAGTATTGCATGATTGTTACACGATATCCTTATATATACAGTATAACGAAGCACACATTCATTGACGGATGAACCAGAACATCTCAGACAAAGTGGAAACGATTCCTCCCTTACTTGGGAGGTTTGGTGCTATTCAGAGGGAGAAGTCAAGCCACAGCGTCCCTTCTGTCCCCCAGTTTGGAGGTTGAGGCAATTCCCGGGGTTGAAGCCGCGCATCCTCACGCCTCTCCGTCATCGTTAAGACCAAGGTTGTATCTTATTTCCCAGCAATGTGGCATATTAAAACTCGGGCAACTATCCTTCATTAGCCAGGCTTGTTTCTTGTTTCTGTGAAATTTCTGGGATCATTTTCTGAAAATAACACTAGAACCAGTCTCAAGATTGCCATTGCAAAGAAAAGGTAAATCAAAAATAAACACTTCACAATCATTGCATGAAAAGGAGAGGGGAGTCAAAGAAAGATAACTCTGATAGAAACAAACTAGACAAAAAAATCTCCCAAGATTCAACTATTAAACTTACATTATTACTGGCCTTCCTTTTCTGGCAGTTGTGTTCTTGGGGTCCCACAATTTTTTTGGCTTCGTTTTCCAAACTCGACGTATTTATATATACAGGAAGTCATCCCGTTGTTATATCTCCTCTGTCATCTCGCTCTGAAGTTTCCTCCTTTTAACGAGGCCATCTACCTCGGGCCACATGCTAAACACAGCATAACTCTCCTCGTTTTCTGTCCTGGTGCACTGGACTCTAAATTGAGTGCTCTAAATAAAAAAGTTTTCAGGAGCAGTATGCTTTTTGGACAAACTTCTGTTTACGCTTTAATTAGAGCATTTCTGACTGCACTCTTTGTGCAAGGCAGATGATATAGCGAATTCACTTCTGAGCAAATGCAACATTCACAAATTATAAATGATAAAATTCTTTATCAATTACAAAGACCTTTCAAACATCTACTCTAATACAGATCTGCACAACTGAGCCACAATGATTACATTTAGACATTGAATAATATTATACAGTATATGTTTTTTGTACATAATATATTTTATACGGACTAGCTGTTAACTAGAATATACCTTTAAGAACTCTTGGCCTAGCCAGGGTCAAAGTTCTCAACACACACCTGACCAGTTCTGCTGATTGGTCAGTCTCTGGGTCAGTTTGTCAGATCGGTGGGCATAGTACTCATGAACTTTAAAATTAAATCTGTCACTATAAAAAAAAAAAAACTTCATGAGTATCTTGATTGATTTTTCAGCATTGATCATTTCAAATAACATATATATAACACTTTTTTTTAAAGCAGTAAATCCTTCAAAAAACAAGAAACTTCTGAATCTTACACTCTCTGTCTTCATAAAGAGCTATTAATCGAGAGAATGACGGACATCCTTCATCAGAATAGTGTAGCGAATCTTCTCCAGCTATAGCTCGCTATGTATACCTTTGATCTATTCTTACCCATGCGGGACATCCGCATGCTGGAAATCTGTAAACAGAGAACCAGTCAAACAGTGAAACCAATCAAACAGAAGAACAATCCAAACACAGAACAATCAACAAGAACAATCAAACAGTGAACCAATCAAACAGTGAACCCAATAAATTAATCAAACGTGAAAAAATAACAAAGAGATGATCAAATGGTGAAAGAAATTGAACTGGATTTTATTTGGACTACAAAAAAAATTAAGAAGCGTACCTCTGAGTGAAAGTTTGAGAAGCATCAACCCAAGATGGTGGCATGTCCATGAACTTTTCAACTCATGTTCCTCATCATCCTACAAAAAGCAAATAATGAAGACATTTTTCAAAAATAATCACATAATACTGTGCACTTTCGATAAGTGTGTGTCTGTACTTTTTTTTTTCATTACTCAAAATGATTTTTTTTTTTTTTTTTTATTGTAGATACATGTCCAGTATAGACATATATTGTACTATCTATTGTTATGCATGCTACTGATGGTAAAAACCACATACAAACTATTAAAGAATAGATTTTGACTTGCATTTTTTTTTTTTACAAAGATGATAGATTGTGTAGATTACCTGTTTTGAATTTATCTGTCTTAAGATAACAACGATAGCACACACACAAAATATCAACTTCAACAAACCTCCTGTTCACATCGTCAAACGGTGTTAAAAAGTTAAGAAGCAATTCTTACAAAGCTAAATATGATAACACACGTTCAACATTCAAAACTGAAGTTAATGACAATTTTCACTGCTGATTCAATCAACATTCCTGACTTACTAAATATTTCTTTTCTCTATATAAAACGAGTAAGAATGAATAACTTAACAAAACGAGGGAAAACACAGGATCTGTATCTCAAGAAATCAACTGTATGCACCACTTGTTATACGAAGATTCTTGTTTTCATAAAAATAAATCAATTCTTAATTATGGTTATGTTCTGCTACATGCACATATTTGTACATTTTGGCAAATTAAATGTACAATATCCTGGTGAAAGGAACCCAACCTTTTATGATACATCTTTTAACTTAACAAAATGCTTGAACTTAATATTCTTATAGCCAAGACTACATGTATTTCAAATTAATTTTGTTTTTTCAAATCAATCTACTCATGAAAGTACATCACAATAATATTGCCTAGTATTCCCTCATCAAATTTTTTTCCTGTTACTCAAATCCCAGAACAACTATTTTTAGTAAAACAATGATTCTTTTGGATAAAATGAAAATTTGCACTTCACCTGCAAACAAAAAACAATCAAACATCCGGTACATTGAATATAGTTATAACACGCATATATATTTGTATAAAAGATATATTTTCCATTATGTATGGCATATTTAATCAAAATACTGCACACTCTGGCATAATATATTATACACTGGCAATTTGTCTTAAAACACAATTCACAAAAAAAAAAAAAAAAAAAAGACTATATAACGTCAAGTAATTTCTATTAAAATTCATCTTTTGATTTTACACAACCATGTAAAAATAATCGAATAAAATGAGTAGAAAAGCTTATCAATCGTATATAACTAAAGATTATGCCAAAGTGTTTCAAAGTTAGCATGAAGCACATGCAAGTTATTGCACAGAATTTGACCATAGCGATGGAACGTCGGGTTGTATTTCCCGAGTTCGTCCACTGGCGGCTGTTTCTCTGTAATGTCATAAACTGCACAAATAAAGATCTGGTCCAATTTATAGCAGGGATAATAAACACCGCCTTCAAACTCTAGGGTTAAGGGACATTGGTAAATGCGATATACATTGTATCAATATCATCAGAAAAAGAATAGGGCAGGACTTGTGTCGCAAAATTCCACTAAACAGATAAACAACCAAGCAAAGGAACTAACCAGTTTGGGGGGCTCGCTTCACAAGCAGGAGAACTGCCTGGAGTATAAAAACTTTTTGAGCACGTTTCATACTCAAGCTCAAACTCGGTGATCTAACTTTATGAAACTTTGATATAATCATATCTTAACTCAAATGGAGTACATAGTCAAAGATAGTTTTTAGTGCTTTTAGAGTTTGAGGTGAGTACAGAAAAAGTTTTATAACCTCCAGGCCTGGACTCTATTCTCAATCCCAGCATCAAAACTAACGTAGTGATAGTTCCTTAATTGAAAGTCCACAGGATGTTTTGGATATGACCTTACAAACAGAGGTCCCATGTCAAGGCGGACATTTGCACAATGAAGAACCCTCAATACTATGATGGTCCCATGCATATAGGTAATTCACCTAAAATTGATGTCTATATGAGTGGGGAAAAAAGCTCGAATAGGATGTATAAAAAACAAACCGAACAACTTATATTAAAATAAACAATTTATCACACATTGTGTTCCAGAGTTTTACTTTTTTAGGCATTCAGATTTTTTAAATTTGTTTGTTTCTTTAAAAATTCATATACAGTCTGTATAAAGAAATTATGCATGCTTCAACGGAATTGAAAAGAAAAGCAAAAGTAGGAGCAGAAGCCTTATATATGCAGTTTGCAATCAGATAATATCTTCTGAATGACCTTAACATGCATGAAATTTCTGATTACTTTTAGAAAAGTTCAAAACAGAACGTCAACAATGAAAAAAACTCACATTTCCATGCTCTACATGCTATATAAATCAATATCAACACATAAAAACAAATTGACGAGCATGCCAATTAACACCTGGATTATCTAAATCACAAAATCACATAATAACTGTCACCTAGAGGAATTCTAAGTCACATGCATTGTACTCCGCCTACTTTTATTTAGTTTAGTTGGTTGAATTCACTACCCCATGCAGATTCAATGTTACTGTTATAATTTACTGTTCAAGATCTATGCGGACTTGTCATGAAACTGAGCATGCAATATTTTTGTCCACTTTGATTCCATCCTAATCTGGGTTTATTCATTGAATTGACAAATACTTACAGTAGCAATAGACGAAGACGTGTATTTTCTCTACATGCATGGAAACATTTGCATATCACAGAAATAAAAATTTTTAAGCATAATTACTTTTTTTAAATAATTGAAATCTTGGAATAAACAAACATGCAAATTCATATTTGAGCTCTCCTAAAACGGTCTGAAATAATAATGATATATGACTCTAATGACATCAAAATTCTGAAATATGTTTCAAAATGAATTTTACTCTTCAACTGAGAAAATAATCTCTAAACTAATGTTAAACTAACTAGTGCAGTTAACTAAATGGATTGATCTATATTTTGTGTATTTTTTGCCTACAGTGCTTAAAGCAATTCTAGTTTACTACCTATCTACTACCTCAAATAAAAATGATGACATTTTCATCATACTTATGAAATCATCAATTGTCATCCAGTGGAAGATCATACCTCATCATCGTCCATGTCATTCAGGTCATCTTCTGCATCAGGCACCTTCAACAAGGGCTTGTCATTGTTTGGGAACATGTACTCCCAAACTGTGGGGTCACCAAGGTCAAAACTCAAACCCTACAATACAAAATTTACATTTTACTTTCTTAACCTCTACAATACTGAGAGAACTACATCTCACTGTCACTCAATGCTGTTCTATATCTAGTGCGTCAAAGACTGAAATTTGGTGGATCTAGATAAAATTCCAATAACTTATGCTCAACTGACCTTGACCCCTTCCGAGCAGTCTTGCATGTTGACCCAATAGTTGACATTGTTCCACACTGACTCAATACCCAGGTAGTTACAACTGTCCATTGAGTGGGAAAGTCCAGTGAATGGCTCAATGAAAAAGTTCTCGGGTACCTCCCTCTTCCCAGACAAAACCAGCACCCAGGCATGGACACGGAGGCCATAGTAGGGGTCTGGTGGGGGCTTCTCCAACTCCTGTCAAAGGAAAATGATAGTTATGTCATCCTATAGCAGTATCTATGTATGAATTATCAAACATGAGTAAAGGATCTCTATGTAAGACATAGCTGATTGATCTGAGCAATTATGAGACATTTACTACAGTAAAATTTGTGCAAATGAAAAATGTACATTTTAAAATGATGAATGATTTGAAAATATTTTTTTATCAACAATTAGAAGCAAAGAATTTCACAACAGTTAACTGTCTGAAAATTTGTCAATTTTCGGCAGTTTTCGCTCCTCCCCTATGGCCCCATGAGTGCAAGAGTCTTGAAACAATTGTCCCCCTTGTCCCAAAGATGTTTATACCAAATTTGAAAAGAATTAGGAATGATAGTTTATCAGAAGAATAATTATATGATCAACTGCTAAACATGACGCATGATAATAAACTACCGCAATCCTTTCCTTTCTCCTTCCTGGCTTTCTTTCTCGGCTGGCTTTTCCGCCTTCTCTAGCTTCCCTGATTTCAACTCAAACTTACTCCTCAGATCACGAGGGGGCTTCACGAGTTGTATTTCTTCATTTCTTTCTTTCATGAGCTTCCCTCTTCACGCACAAAAACAACATAAAATCTACTATTTTCAAAATATATCTTTAAATTAATCTTGGGAAATAAAATGAAGTATTCTCATCAGTAATTGTAGAGGTTAAGAAAGAAAAATAAATTCAACAGAGCATTCTTACGATGTGTTGGTGATCTGTTTATTACTTTAAGTTTTAACTGTCTGGTTCCAGACCCTATTGATACCGCATGGAATATCACATCATAAGGAATCTGACCGTATTTTTAACCTGAAGGTAGCTTGGTTCTCCAGTTTTTATACTTTGTTTTTCAATCTTGGAAATGTCAAATTCATAATATTTTGCTCTTCATGAATTAAAGTACAGCTAGTGCGACTTTCTAAGATTGTATTGGCATGCATTCTGAAATGCTTTGCAACTTCATACATACAGTTCCAACATCAAACTTTACTTTAGTAGGCATAATCCTATTTCTTGGAAATTGGGCAAAAGTATTTCTCGTCATATCAACAGGCATAAAGCATGTATGTATACAAGATCTATTGAAAAAACATTATTAAAAGATATCCTTCATATCAAATGAGCATGTATAGATTACCAAAATACAAAATGTGAATGAAGATGAAAATCTCATGTCATATGAATGATATTCCATTGGTTGAACAGGTGGTTCGGCATTCTGGTAATGGCAGTTTATACATTCTGCCAGTCCATGATTATATAGAAACATGGAAAGAAGCAGCATTTGACAGCTTTGGTATCGGCGTTAAATTAAGGCTTAGACAGTAGAGCCACATGCTGCAACTGGCCAATCTCTAGACAAGGTCAAAGCTTGGGATACTCTTGCTGAGATGCTTGTAACGAAGAGCTACAGTCCAGAAAAATATCCTGCCACTGGCACGACATACTACAACTTAGAATTTAGCACAACCAGCTAGTGCAGCCATTGAGCATCATCAATGGGAATATGAGAGGAGAAAAAAAATTTACATTGAATGCATTAGTCAATACCCCCTCCCCCCTCCCAAACTTGATAATTATCAATTAATTCTATTGTATCCAACAAGCTCTACTATAGTTCTATTTCCACTGGCGGATTTTAGAGGGCGTATGCCCCCTCCCCCCCCCCCCCCAAAATTTTCAAAGATTAGGTACTTGGGGATATATATGATATGCACATATTTCGGTGCCCAATGCCCCCCCCCCCCATTTTAAACTGAAGATTGCTAAAACCTGGACCCCCTACCAGGGCCCATTTTGGATCCCTCTAGGGGTCTAAAACACACATACACACCCCAGACGCAATGAAAATGCTAAAAATTTCTCAGCTTCTGGTGGACTCCCTACCAGGGCCCATCCTGGATCCTCTCGGGCCTAAAACACCCCCCAGGCACAATGAAATGCTAAAATTTCTCAGCTTACTTTAGCGGGGCTTTGCCCCCTGGACCCCCTACCAGAGGTTATTCCTGGACCAGCTGTGGACCTGACTAGCAACCTTTTAAATCCATATACCTTCTGTCTTGTGTGCCCCCCCCCCCCCCCCCCCCCCCTCAATGGAAATTCATGGTTATAGCCCTGGAGAGGGTGTAACTTCACCTATGAGGGCTAATTACTCTAAAATCACTAAAACTCACCCCTGGACCCCCACCTGTGCTTGAAGGGGGGGAAGCCCTTAAGGGCGGCCCCCAGACCCCTGCCCTGAAAAAAAATTTCAAATTTCACCCCCCCCCCCACCAGAATTCCTGGATCCGACCCTGATTTCCACACTCCTCTTCCAATCAGTCACTCTCTCACAGACTTCTGATCTATAGTTTAAACTACTGATGCTGAGGTTTGTAACTAAATGTTTAAAGATATAATAAATAACACAGCAAAATTCCAGGTACTATTTTTTGTGTTTGAGCAGGCATGTACATAACAAGGTGAGATCTCTAGGTTTTCATTCAAAGAGAAATAACTCTACTATGGTTCATGGCCATGCAGCAACAAAAATGTTGAATTGTTCTTGGAGTCATTTTTATTGTTAAATGAAAAATTAATTTGAAAATCTTAATAATGTGTTGCTATATTGAGCACAAGGAAACAAAAAAAAATTTAAAAAATAAAGGTATGAGAAAAAAATACTATCATAAGAGTGCCCATGAAATATTATTGTGGAAGAACAGTAAAACCCTAAACAAAACCTTAGATTTTATAAAAATGTTTTGCAACATTCAGGTGGAATTGCCTTGTACTGTATGTCATGGCTACTCGTAAGAGAGTCTTGTATTCTTACCTCTTCTTTCTTCTTAAGGAGAGGGCAAATGTCTCTCGACTCGTCTGCTAGACATGTCTCCTTGGTTGCATATCCACTGATGACATAAGCATCATAACCAGCTCCGATCAGAAGAGAACACAGCAAGGTACTGTACTCAAAACAGTTTCCTTTCTGACGCCTCAAGACTGTGGCTGGAGAGATCAACCTTTTTGGCTAAGAAAGAAAAATATCAAAATTTTGATGCCTTAAAAATATACATAAATCAAACATGAATATGAAACTTCGAATTCGCTTTTCTTTCATTGGCATTTCTCTAAATTGCACCTCCACAAAAGTTAAACTCATGGAATATATGCATTATTGCAAAAAAATTGGCCTAGCCCTTGCATTTACATTCTAGATGTTTCATTTAAGTTTATGTAATTCCACTCTGTCTGATTAGTACAGATTTTTTTAAATATAAATTCATACTTTATATCACCATCTACATGTATTAAATAGAAACTGTATAAAATGAATTTGGAATTTAATTTAATGGTTACTCATCACTTGATGGTAGAATATGCTGAAAACAGTTGGAAATTTACTGTTTTAATTGTTTATTATATGCTTTCTAGCTGCAATAAATTCTTTAGACACATTAAAACATATAGGAATGTATTAAGGCGTTTTATTCTGAGCCACTCACCAGTTCATATTCAGGTTTCAGGGGCTCAATATTCAAATAATCTGCAACAAACTCAGCAGCTCCATCCCAGTTGTACAGCTCTTTAAATTCTAGCAGTGTTGGTCGAATAGTAGTACAAACAAATTTCTGGAGAGAAAAATACCTTATACCTTAAATTGTAAGTGAGGTCCAGCAAGTTATTTAAATAAAAAAACTAAATTAGCAGTCAGTTCACTCGGCAATTATCAAATGTATCTGATGATGTAATAAAACAACCCTAGTTAGCTAATAAGAAAATGTGCGGAATACGAAAATATTTCACAAGAAGTAGTACAGTCAAACCTCGCTATCTCGAACTCAATGGGACTGAGAAAAATATTTGAGATATCCGAGGATTCGTGATATTGAGGGTAAAATATTTAAAGAATTAGTGCTTGAGACTTCCAAATCACTTCAACATACCCATGGTATTCAAGATATCAATGTTCGAGATACCGAGGCTCAACTGTATTTGACTGTTATCATTACCTCAACTCCGCATTCATTCACTGGATTCAGAGACAGTGGCTTTCTGTCTCTATACAGCTGGACCATCTGTCTTCTGAAGTTTTCTGCATATTGAAGCACTAGATTCTCTTTTGGCAAGTTGTCCTTGTATGATGGTGAAAACTCAGCTTGATCAAACTCTTCCATTGGTGACCTTTATAAGGAAAAACCAATCTTGGTGATAAACTGTAAGTCTATATAACCAGATATTTGTCAGGCTATGCTGCTCGTAAACATTTTATATATAGAATTACATATTGCTATTAGGGTTAGTAAAATATTTCTTTATGACAATGTGTTTGGTAGTGTTGGATACAAGCCCAATTCCTACTAGCTCTGTGTAGTGGGATAACCCTTTAGCTTGATCATATAGCACTGGACTGTTGTGCAAATCCAATCAGAGGCATAAAAGCATTGCAGTTCATACACTCAGGTCACCTGGGTAATGAATTTTGAGGTACACTGGGAGTATGTGCGATATAGTGATCGAAGTATGTGGGTAAATATATACTGTTATGGCCATCTGATTCAGGTTTTTGGTTCCATGGTAAGACTCCCTGTTTGGACTGAGGTATATGGCCTTGGTACAATTCCTGGTGGATACTGATATGTTTATGACATACATTTTCTACAATGTTACACAAAACCCGTGTGATCCAGGTTAGAATAGGTCCTCAGTACCACTTGCTTGTCATAAGCGGCAACTAAATGGGGTGGCTCTTTGCGCGAGACCATATGCATACTATAGAGCGCTAAATCATGGTCCCAAATGTAATGGGAAATGAGGTCTAAAGGATATTTGCCCAAAGGACATGAACAATTAAGGGCTGTCTGGCCAGTAATCTCGGTTGAGATTCAGCTCGGGTGGATATTTGGACTAGTGCCCCTGTGAGGCCCCTTGTCCAAATATCCAGCCGAGCTGAAGTATCAACCGAGATTACCTGGCCAGGTGCGCCGCGCGCTGGGACCCCTCTCTCCCTGGCCCCCGAGATCAAATGTTTATCCTTACAATAAATATATTACCATTTAATTTACCAATAGGACCATGTATAAATAAAAGTTGAACACCTAATTAATCTGAACTGCAAACGTTTGTTTGAAATATCGAGGTGATAATCTGATAATTTATGCACTTACGGTTCATACGAAGGTGGATGCACTACAATCTTTGCTAATTCAGCTTTCAACGCCTCGGCATCTTCTGTAAGATCTTCCCCTTCTTCTCTTTCAGTTTCATCTTCCTCTTTAATGACGTCGTCATTTTCATTTTCGGCAACTTCGCCTTCGTTCAGATCTGAGGAATCCATGTTTTCGTGTTGCCTTAGTACATCTGTTTCATAAAAGTACGCCACTTAGCAACGAAATAAACCTTAATCAGAAGGCTCTAATACCAAAATGAAAACACTAAAACTATTTTACACATTATGAATAATATTACTAAATAAAGGTTTAAATGATTTTTATCAATCTAAATACTTTTTACAGTTTTGTTTACGAAGTATATTCATCCGCAACGTTTAGACGGGCCTTTTAGATTCGATAAATCGTTCATAGAAAACTCGTTCGTCTTCACGAATGTATTTTCTCAGTAAAGGTGATCTTGTCTGTGCTTTTATGGTTTTACAAGTTACCTACTCCAAGTATTGCATTTATTGCTGGTTACTTTTTATGTGGACTGAAATCATTTTAGAAAGAACCACGTTTTGAAGGGTATATAACGATTTTTTAAATCCAAAAGCTGCAATGATTTTTACCATTCAATCATTTAAATTTCTGAAATTCATCTGAAATGTCGTTTGTGTTTACACTCATAGCCATACATTTGGATTTGTAATTTATGATACAAATATAGTAGGGACTATTACATGACCGGAGCCGAGCAGGCGCGTATCTGCCTACCGGTATACCGTGACCAGCACGCCATGGCGTGCACATCGTTTTGAAGAAGAAAAATGAAAGCTTAAAAAAATTCAGATGCTGCAACAAAAGAAAATGTGGACTGCACTCTGCTAGGCAAGATGCACTCGTCGTGTCAATGCCTTTTATACATCCAGTATTGTACATCCTGAATGCCTATAGATACTTACGAATTTCGTTGTACTACCCATTATCGGATCGCATTATCATTGAATTGGACTAGAGCTAGACTTTTAAATTCTGAAGACCGATTTTTGCACAACATTTGCTTGCAGGGATTGTAGGAAAAATTTACAAGTGATCAAATTGCGGCAATTTACAATTCTTTCCTGCGCTGATCTAGTTTTGATGTTCGGAAGACTGATCACCTTCGCGTAAAATAAAGATATCAAAAGTTACTTTGAATTATCTATACGTATTTTTTTTTTCATGCAAACTTCAAGCCCCAAAGAAGAACTCATAAAATTGCTATAAAGAA
>CAJDSM010018257.1:0-17117 GCA_903981925.1 Ostrea lurida
TTAATAAACGCCCACCACGAGCGCTCCCACACTTCGAGTTCGAACCAGTCCTCTCCAATAGTGAACTTCGTCTACCATTACTTCTTCTATCATCTCGACTCGCCACAAATGATCCTAAGCATCATTACGTCAATACATGAGACATACAACCCTTGGGGATTTTGTGCCTGGTCATTCTCCTCTCAATGTTTAATGTGAATTACGTGATGTCTATTCCACAGATAACTACACAGGCTATGAGGGAGGGTCACTGCATAGAGCCAACTACGCTTTAGGCCTCAAAACCATCATGATCAATAACAGAAGTCGCACTACACTGGAATTTTGAACAATCCCCACCACGCAGCCACGGTAAAAACCGTCTAATTACGAAGGGCGCGCGAATAATTGTCGTTAACCTCCATATTCCGTTTTGAAATCATGGGTAACCCAGATCTGACTCATAGTCAACTATTGGTGTATCATCTTATATATTCATCACACATAAATCTAATTTACTTCCGCATCTCACCACTGATAGGGCTTAACAAGGTTACTGGCTTTATTATTTTCTCGAGACACTCATTCCACCCCGCTCACTGCCTTATAGCGCATCGCCTCACCATCCCGCCCCCCACTCGCATTTGGTGACACAGAAAATACTACAAGTTACACCCATGAAATAAATGTTCTTGAGTTCTTTGGAACTTTCATTTCACAGCTGAAATCCCGCTCCTGTTTATAGTGCATGCATAATCATTTTGTGTAACCCAAGTGACTGTTACCCACAACCCGCGCATTCTGGCGAAGAACTCATAACCTGACTGCCGTTCAATTCATGTAAGCAATATCCCAAAAATAGTCTCTGTTAAAATAACATATTAGTATCCTTAACAAATGGTGTTGGGAGGACGGTACATGTAACTGTGACAGGCTACTAGTCTCTCCGTGCGGTCCAAGCATCGACCGTCACATAAGCCCTAGACCCTCTTGCTGATATCATTACATCTCTCGCTCAAATACTCTTATCCAGGTAATCCTCACTCGGTCACTTCTTCTCATCTCTCTCTTCGTCTCGAGTAGTGCTGATATACTCATAGAACTGTTGACACTGTTACTAATATATATGTAAAATATTTAATATTGTAAGCGCCTACTTTCTATTTAACCACTTTCCCTTTAGTACTGGAAATATACAGTTAGCAGTTTGACCTGTTGACAAAACTGAGGTATTCATTTTGAATTGATTAAATGGAAGTAAGCATAAAAAATTATAACTTTAACTGTAGCTGTTATGCAAAGAGATTTATTTCTGATCAGCCGCGTTGACTTGCTGACTTCAATCCTCACCAAGTGAGTTTTAAATGATGCTGTCAAATATTAGCAGGATTGGAAAATATGTACTAGCCGAATCTTTACAACAAACGAATATTGCTTTAAAAAACGAAGTGTTACACGTAGAGCTTCTCACGATACCTCTCATTACAGCTTAAGTAACCCCCTTTATATTACTCACCCACCGAATCTTAATGTACAAGGACATTTTTGAACTAACACAATAATATTAATATAAGAGCTTATTGAGTGGTACGATAAAATTTGGTCAATAGCCAGAAGATATATGTATCTAAATCATTGTATAAAGGACCAAAGTTTACGCATTGGCAGAGAACAAAAGTTGATCAAAATTATTAATCGAGAAATTATGCATTAATCTTGTTTATTGTTTATTTTGTTAATATTCAGTTTGCCTTGTGTCAAGTTAGTAATTGAGATAAGATTTAGCCCCTAGCAGGCCTTTTTCGCTGTAAGAACAACAACCAAATATGCATATCTAAAATATACTGTACTACCATTAGGAATCAAGTGTATATAGAACTGCACTCGTACATACTGAAGAGGTTAAGCCAAATGACATACAAGTTTCAAAAGATTTTAAAAATTTGATCTTGTATCTTATTTAAATCTTTGGCATCCGAACGAATTCAGCAGAGAGTGCCTGGTAGGGAGACAGATGATACACACTGGTTCTGATTTGAGAGTTGCGTTGAACAAATGAGAGTATCAGATTAGTACGTTTTTTCAGAAAGCCTTTGCGTTCCAATTGTAGGCCACTTTGGGACCCAGGGCCCCTCAGATCGATTTCACCATAAGCTCTTTAGCGCACATGCGGAATTCAATGAGGCATATAAATGTATGGAGGGGATAAGACATCCTCAGACAAGGAATTATGAGAATAATGCGCGTTCATTGGCAGGTGGCTAAGTAAATTCTTCAACTCTAAGCGTCCATGAAGTATCAGTCGCTTTCGGAGCTACATTCAAACGAATTGTTCAGTTAACGATGACCTGAGAAAACAGTTGGGCGCTTTGTCAAGGGTGAGCACTACCTTAGTATATTTTCAGCATATCCAAAACTAAGTTGCGCGCATAATAACAACGTTGACGGAGAAATCGCAAGGCATATTCTCTGGGTAAGCGGCTAAATCTCCCTAGATGGGACGAGCTAACGAACCCACCATAGGGAGGTTTTAAGACACAGAAAGCTGAATCAAGGTATAGCAGGTAGGAAAGTGGGCAAGAGAGGATTTTTCAAAGAATGCTGACTTGATTAAATTTAATGTGGCACAGCCAATTTCGTTAGATTAAAAAAAAACACACAAAATTTATGTCCTTCATTATATACATATTGATCATTATTTGAACTATATGATCCAGGTTTAACTGCTTGATCTCTGTATATTCGTATGTTGGTTTCATTATCCGTACGGGAAGACCTGAGAATCGACAGGTTGATATGTTATACGAATTTAAAACTCCGTATCTAGGCAGCCGCACGAGAATTACACCTTATCACTCAGGTGTATATTCATTGATTAGGGTCCGGAGTTTACGCCTCACGAACCCTACGTTGTTTGGAGCACTAATTCGACTGGGGACTTAAATTGAGATTCTCGATTCTTCTGATTCGAGTTTCGTATTAAGCGCATTATCGAGTCCTTTATATTAGGCACACAAGAGGTAAGCCACAAATACTGTACATACGGATTGTAATTCGATACAAGAATTGAGTACCAATATGTTTATGCTCTCCTCTAGACCATGTCCACTAACCTGCAAGTAGTCGTGTCGAAGTTCAGAAATTCGAAGTATCCTAGTATCATGTTGTTTATAAAGGAGCTGTGTGTGATCTATCTCACGTGAACTGGCATTCTTTTTACCACCTGGACTGAATCAACTGCAGGGACGTAAATTGAATTATTTTGTATCAGAAGTTCAATTATGAAATATTTCCTAAACTATTTTTCTTCTGCAAAGTTCTAATAAATATCCTTTGCAATCTTGATCGTGGCATCTCATCCATCCACATAAGAATGCATGTTTTTGTTGCACAACTACTGGATCCAAGGATTTGTAGGTCACATGCCCGCACTGGATCTTTACAGTATATGACCGCGATTCCAAGGTCAAAAGGTTAATTGCACTGTTCCTTTAAGTAACGAAATGATTCAACAATTATGAATTTAGTAACTAAAATTTAGCTTTTTTGGTGTTTAAGAAAATGCACGAAAATATAAATATAAACAATTAAAATGCTTTTTTGTTGCGTTTACTTGGGTGATGAAGGAAACTAGAGTTGCAGCCAAAAATTTTCCATACAACCCAATAAACCACCAAAGAAAGATTTTATTGTTTTATGTAATCCGTGATCAACTAAGTTGTCCCTGTCCCAATATTATTTACCAAGAGATCTAATTCTACCTGATAATGAAGGTGCAAGTTTCATGATTTAACGCAATACCTTATTTTGAAACCCCATGTTACAGTTGTGCTGTCGAAAACATCCCAAGGTGTTCGATACACGAAATACTAAATGATGACATATCCACCGAAAGCCAGTTGATATCCTGAGAATCACTAAGCATGCGCTTGGAGTAAGAGGATTATTTGAGTAATCGCCTTTTCCTGTTTTCAGCATATGTCTTGTTTATATCAATAAGACCCGTTCAAATTTTATATGTTTGAATGTTGTCCCCAAGCAAGTTGTCTTTGGATTTATAAATCAAGTACACAGTCCCGCGTAGAATAAGCCGAGCGTCCTAAAACAAAGCACTGGACGGAGAAACACCAAAGTCGATTTCGCAATTTTTGATAATCCGGACTCCTAATTCAATATGACGTTAAGTCCTATAATAAATGAACATGAATAAGAACAAATATTTTATTTGAGGGAAAAAGCGTAAACTCTTGCCACGAATTAAAATAATTGATTTTTTATATTAAACCGAAATTTATGCAACTTTCGACACTTAAATTTTCTCCTATCTAACTGTGATATAAAAGGCGATGCAAGTAACATAGACGAAATGACAATGAAGCTGTGAGTCTTTGTGTCAAAATGAGACTCTTAATGATATAGTTTAGAGAAATTTGGTTGACAAATAACACGTTCGGAGATAGTGAGGGAATTTAGAAATTAAATTTATGGCTCCAGGTCGGGCTGCAGCGATTAACGAAATAAAAGGCCTCACATCAATTTCAGCGAAACTTACCCCAAAGCAACCAGGTGCAAAAAAAATCTGAAACAGAGTTTTTAATAAGGGGTGGAATTGAAAGCTCTCGGGATCTTGTCCAATAATGTTTTTCAGAGAGCTATTTAATCAGTGTTCTGCAGCTATGCGATACATACGTGGTTGTAGATATAGAAATGTTCAAAATAGGCGAAATAATAAAACTCGAGATTTGCTTCAACTAGACATTTTATTTGATGTCATCTGTCAATTCGCAATTGATGAACAATCCTTTGCCCTCTGATTGATTGATTAGTTACTGTTTATCATCGTCCCCGCTCGAGAATATTTCATACGTATGGAGCCGTCACCAATTGTCGTGAAACGGGCTGGCCAAAAATGTAGCGCCTATGATGCCGCGCACGCGAGGGCTTTGAGCATGCGATGGATCTTTATATCGTGCCACACCTGCTGTGACGACGGGCCTCGGTTTTCTGGTCTCATCCGAAGGACCGCCCATTTTGAAGTAGCCTCTTACGCACACGCAAGGTATGCTGGGGACCTATTCTAAACCCGGATCCCCGCGGGGCTCTTTGCCTCTGAACAAAAAGAGGTACAACTTGTTATTTGATAAGTGGACTTTTTCACGATTATTTTGTCATTCTAATACACAGCAAAGCGATATTTAATCTCACTCTTTCCACACTGAATACTTTTGCATTGAGTTCGAAGAAACCCACCCAACGACTACCACTATTTATCAAAAATTATAGCAGCAGCGTTAACTTCAGTGATTTTTGTTTGGTATTAGATGTAACGCAATGGAACACTCTTTAATTTCTGTCTCGCACTAAGTAGTATTTTAGTCGCTGTTGTTAATTTCCCCAGAGGTTTTCCGTGAGATCGACCCTGACTGAGGCTTGTTTAACAGTAATTATAGTCTTACAATCACAAAGTCATTAATCTATATTGGTGATCCTCTTAGTCCTAAAACATATTTATGAGCATTTGATTAATTGTATAAAGGCTGAATATAGCAAAGAATGATCCATTTTCAACAGTAATCCAATTGATTTTTTCTTAAGTTGGAAAATGTCGGACCCGAATTATCGCAAATGATTTAAATGGATGAATATAACGAACAAATTGTATGCGAATAACAAAAGTAGTTTGGGTAATTACCGACACCTGGATATACCAGACGGTGGGAACTCAAGGCTGCCTAGGAGGAATAAGCGGGCATTCCCTGTTAATGACCTGGAGTCCACTCACAGGATAATCCCTCCATATTAGAGCAAGCTTAAGGGTGAGATGCTTCAGTCTGTAGAGTACGTGAAAAATGGTAAAAAACATATTGCACCAATGATAAAAGAAAGGCCACAGGATCTCAAATTTGAATTAATAGGGTTTCGTCAAAACAATGCTTCAGTAAGTAAATGTAATCTGGCAGATATCTTGCACATGTGATGATAAAGCTAAATGGCGAAGCACGAATCAGGTAATCAATCTAGTAACAGTCGTCAAACCGAATAAAAAAACAAGAATTGGGCAAATCGCGACGGCCTTAACACACTTGGATGGGAGTAAGCATCCCCTGTCGACCGAAGGTACACCCTCTCAATGATCCCATTGCTCGATCGTTAATAGAGTTGATTCGTAGTCACAATCAGTGTACCATAGAATCGGCTGAGTACAAATTCGTGCATCATCAAACGTACTTATTATGGGCGATAGCTGTGACTGATCAATGAAGCAATTTGGGAAAAAAATCAAAAAATTTTAAAACAGAAAATTTCCCCATAACACGAATGAACAATTGATAGCACGACCAAATATAGATATGAAATCACTTTGTTTACTTGCAATAAATAAAGTGCAACATGGCATAATATCGAGGCGTATACAAAGATTTCAGTCAACTGAGTGATATGAATACCAATCGCAGTGGATTAATTAGCAAGGAGTTTTGGTTTTTAGGTGTGACAAATCTGATTCTCCTTTATGTACTAAAAAATCAACAAATTTCTAACCCAAAGGCTAAGGGTAATGTTGGACCCACATGATGGAGAACACCAGATATAAAAGTAAAACCCAAGCGGGCTTGCTTATGAAAAAGAGAGTCAGTGTCAAGAATTTGGTACGAATTACCAAAACCTTTCGTTTAAATCCCTGACCAAGACACCATCGTATAGTGTCATGCTTAATATGTCACTAAATCTCTTGCAGCACTTCATCAAAGCGAAGGTTGTTGGACTTTCCCACTGTATGAAGAATACAATTTTCGAATGAAGAATGGTCACAATAGAATGGAACATTAGATAAAAAATTCACAGACAAGACACGAGACACTGATCAACACACTCGACATAGGCTTGGCATCCCAGAGGGGCTGGAAATGGCAAACATTGGTCCGATATAGAGTAAAACACAAGACAAAACAGACTGAAATCAAATTCATAGGTCGGTATTGGAGGGTAATTACTTGTATGGTCAGTACCACGATAACACATTTACACTTATTCTAGGGAGTAACACGGCAACATACTAACAGCATATTGAACTAGAGGTAACACGTTATACATCAAAAAATGAGACTCAATTAAGCTAAATCAAATGCATTAATATAAAATGGGTAAGTAAAAAAGCAACTAATCATAGTCAATACCATACAAAATGAGTAAAGGCAACACCGGACCCTTCGGACGAAATGAGGAGGATCAACGGTGGCAAAGTAGAGGATAGCATTCTCAGTGCTGACCAGGTCACACACCCGCCGTGAGCCCTGGGGTCGGAAAACAAAGTGGAACGGGGTTATCCACATCTGTCAATCAAGTATGAATGAACAGAATCCTAACAATGCAATCAAAAGATGACGGCCAATATACTATTAAATGCCTTAACAGTTTACAGTCATCAATTATGCATATATCTAAAATATTTATTTTATTGGTTAAGCCTTTTAGATTGGACTGGAAACATTGAGCAACTCAATTATTGTTAAAATCTAACTTAGCTCTTTTGGAACGTCCTAGAATGAACTACTGCATATTAGATGATTTCTAACTTGTTAGCTACGAGATGGGGCAAAATATGTTGCCTCATAATCAAATCCTTATATTTCTTGCACGTTGTTCATCGCACCAAATGATCAATATCCCCTATAGCAGGTCATTACACGATACTTCATTATAATTTATTGTTTACAACTTTAGAGTACTAGTCTTTACTATAGGATAAGGGGAGTGTGTATTAAACAATTAAAACTTTTTTCATATGTATTAAGAAAAACGTTGACACCGATACCTGACCCTGAAACAAGAACCAATTAATATTCTACAAAAAATAAATAAATATTTTATTTCAAAGTTCGGAGAAAAAAGATTTATTGCTGAATAATTCATTTGAAAAATAGTGTATTATACGTCAATGATTAGTGTGTAAAATAACAAACTTTGGTGAATTTTCGGGGCATTTTGGGCGTGTATAAAACTGTATTTTTCCAACGCTTCTTTCATTTATCTGGAAAAAACGTTGACATCTAGTGTAAAGAAACACTAAACTATATGAAAATCAACACAATGAAAACATTCATTCAGAACCAACTTTTATTGCTACAAAGTCTGAGGGGAGAAAATTTCACAGATATTGACATTCACAAATGGCGGACTGAAGCCGCGGGAAGTAAACAAAGCGATTAGCGTCATGGTTGAAAATTGTGTTTATTGATAACAATCTGTTTAATTGTTAGTGAAAAAGATTGGAAAGGAAAGCCAAATCAATTGCTTACCATGAAGTTCAGAAATGTCCATTTCCTAGATGACCACAAATACAGTGGCTTTGCAAATGCACTTGGAGCAATATAATCAATTGGGGAAAAATCTAGGAAGCCAATTGTCTTTTATTTGTACAAACAAAGGTATATAAAATCATAACTCAATATGTCATTTGGATGTAATTGTTGAAGAATTTGTGTTTGTTTGAGCTAATTCGATAAATTGGTTGAATACGACTAGAGGACCAATGCTATTTCATAAATTAGGGGATGATTTACAAGTATTAGAAATTGGCAGGGGAAAAACACAGGGGATATTTAACAGTTGACATTCTAACACCTCAATTGGTCAACAATAGCCACGTTAAGTTAAGAGCATGGACCTTATTTCATCATCATCACAGAAATCATGAAATCATAGTATATCAATAATCGCATGATTAACCATATTTTTCAACATGTAACCCCACCCCCGCCCCCCCGTAAAATTAAAGTTTCATCGTCAATAAAGACAAAAACACAATATTGGTTTCTGAGCTACTTATTTCTGTTTAATACTTTTTAGATCATATGAATTAATCTGATAAAATTAAATCAAGGGTGTGATGGGATTTTCGAGGTAAATTACGATCCCTGTAACTCATAACTTCTCTACCTGTCACCAAAAGTGATTCATCTGATCCAATACGAATGACCGTAATAGTTCTCATTGTCAAAACACGAGTTATCGGAACCTAATTATGAACGCGAAATAGTGGATTGTAAATACAGATTTTAAATTACATTATAAGGGAATGAAGCTAATTTGACCTAGGTTTATACGGATATAATCTAACTTGGTGCAGTTTACGCTAATATAATCCCTAGTGCGGTCAAAATTAGCTTAATCCTTAAATAATGTGCGTAATTTAGTGCATACCAAATAATGAACGTCAATATTATCTAAATAAACTGCTGTAATTGCATCAAATAAATGACGTCAACTATATTAATGAAAATGCCGTGTAATTGCTCCAAATAAATGATTTAAGAAAATGACTCCTATATTTTTTTTTCGGCTGATCTAGGGTATGCACGAATTTGGACGTACTAACTGCATCAATCGCGAAGGCCTATGGTGTAAGTTTTTACCGTAAAAATTCGGTGAATACACGGATCAAGCCGAAAACTACAAGAGTATTTCTTATCATTTTATTTCCAATATTCTGCCGACATAATAATGTTCCAATCAGACTTTATTGTTGATTCTTTCTTGACCCATGACCTAAAATAACCTAGATCGCCCAAGAAGTCGTCCAGTGATGAGTGTACACATGTCTCTAAGATAGAAAATATTTTATGTCATGGGACAGCGAAATATTCTACACCCCGTTCCAAACCAGCGCCTTATTTAGAGATTAACAGCCGATAATTGGGGCCCTCGCTATAATTAGACTTAAGATTACCCTTTTTTATTTTTACAACAGTGTTTTAATTGCTGACGTGTACATATTTTGTCAATCTGCTTGATCTAAACGAGTAAACTATGTAGAACATTCGCACAAAAGTGAACGGAAAGTTATGTGTCTAACTTCATTAGGGATTTAGGAATACCGAAGAATCTACAAATGTACATGAAATTCTGATATGGAGCCATTTAAATCAACAGGTGATACAAAATCGGGAACATTCACAAAGGTCTCGACATGGCAGATGAAAGATCCCGGCCCTGACTTGCGATTTTTTTTTTAAAATGTCGGGGTCAATCTGCTGCAATAATATAGCTCACCGATTTTTTTAATTTCTGGCGTTTACGTTACTGCACCATTACGAGATCCTATGATTGTAGCCCCCCCCCTTACCTCCAACCACATTTCTGAATAGACCGATAGTCTACTAAGTACGACTGTGCTCAAGCCTCAGATAAAGACTGTCCATTATCCCGAGCCGAAAAATTGCTATTAACAAATTAAATATATCTAATTTAGCAAGTGGCCAACACCAATCACCGGATTGGAATATAAAACATCTGGTACTACGATTGTACACTGAAACCCGTGTTCTTATTCAATAGGCATAAGGTTGTGCGGAAATATGGACTGTGTGGGAAAATATACATGATATCATTCAATACCAGGACGGCTAAAGGGGTATGAATTTCAGAGAAATTTTACTAAACAGTAGGTAAGATTTTATTCTGTCCCAAGCAAATAGCTTTCAATACTTCACCAGTGGGCTGCAATGCGTTTCCGACTTTCGTGGTAGGCCATTATAACAGGTGGTCATAAAGTAGCTTCCTGGCTTTAACGAAGGTAGTTAATGGAAAGATCAATAAGGTGGTTTTAGCCAATGAGAATCGCCGCTAAGTAATCAATTTACAGATAAAATTGGATGAATGTCCACACGACTGCAATTCCTCGGAGATGTATAACGTTATTCACAGTCAGCATCACCATTGACTTAGTCTGATTATCACATATTCCACGTTATTCCGTGACTGCTGAATAAACACTAAATTTAAAAATATGCTCTGTTGCACTTCTACAAAATTACTTGCAGAATAGAGCGCGCATTACTGTACTCCCATGGACTGCCAGAGAAACATTCGAGAATGAAAGGTAAGTACTTCCAATTTAAAGCGTTCATTGTTCTCACGGTTAATTCTGGATCCGCTGTTTTTGTATCAATTTCCTGGATCCGCACCGGGTGAGTTACGAGGCCTCTGCTGGTGGACTGTTAGTCCCCGAGGGTCTCTACAGCCCAGTTGCTATGTTACTATGTTACTAGCTTACGGATATGTACCAGATGCCTAGGAGGAGTACGTATCCCCGGTTGACAGGTCACACCCGCCGTGAGCCCATAGTCTTGATCAGGTGTCATTTTGTTGTGTAATAACATTGTGTTACAGAAATCATTTCAAAGATACTTAATCTGAATAAATGAAATCACTCATTCAAATGTGTGGTACTCCCAATTCCTTACTCCTCCTAGACACTTTATCCCACCTCTGGTGTATCCAGGGGTCCGTGTTACCCAACACTTGTTTTGTATTCTGTTTGGGACTTAGAGACTGATCACTCTTTGTTACATTCACTGTTTCATTTTCAAAGACTTTTTTTCTATTACCAATGTCCACGAATGTTGATTCGCGTCCTTGGTGATCCAGTCCTGAAAACGAATTCTGTTCCTCCATTAGCCGACATGTTTTTATAATCTTATAAAATTTATCTCCCTCAGGCATAGCTCTGATCCTTCGAAGTATTTGGCCCCAATCTTTTGGCACTACATTGATCACTTTTATCAAGTTTTACTTTCATGTTTCGGATTTCCAACATTTCGGTTTGAGCATCACTGAAGAGACATAATTTGTCGAAATGCGCATCTGGTGCATAAAAATTGGTACTTTATATGATTTATATCTAAAACAAGCTTCCAAGTGAGGGGAAAAACATTCCGCTGATTACTAGTATTTTGGCAATTTCTTTTTTATACCTTTGTTACAGGTTAAGCTAACTGTTCTTGCTATTTTGCTATTGTGCCATGCATTTTACAATATTTCCATTCTCTCTCTTTCTCTTTTCATACCTTTGCAAATTATATTGACGGACTTTTTTTTTTCATGAATCTGCTGCAGTTCTAATTAATGCTCGTATTAATACAGTACGTTTATTTCATTTGCTGAAATCAAAACAGATGCTGAATATGATAAAGTGATTCATGAAAAGTATGCCGGTATGAAATTCGAGATGTGATCTCGAGATGAGATGTCCTTATCTGCTTTTTCCCCCAAGAAACAATATTTATTTCATAAGTGTATGAAGTAGGATATAAATAAATAGTGTGTCACTCCTTTTGCTCGCAGTAAAATGAGATTTTGTATATTTTTAGGTTTTTACCAAAGGATAGTCAACAAAATAACAGCAATAAAACCAAAACAACAGCAGCCAATCAAATTGACGCTAGCATATGTTTAGATACGGAAGAAATCCGCCAATCAAATGGGCTGTTCTACTGGTGACGTCATGTACACGTGGATAGTTACAGTAAGACTGATGTAACTAAGATTTTCGTGATAATCCCTAAACTTTAGGGAAATTCGCTGAATAAATCACTGTTTTTTCCGTTAGTGATTTCATGAAATCACTGGAAATATTGCCCCAGTAATTTCACCGAAATATCTGACTGCGATTTATTTTTTCGGAGCCAAAATTTTTTGGTACATTAAAATTCATTTAAATGATAAAATTATACAGAAATGATAAGTAATTTATACAGAGTTTCAGCTGATCCTATAAATTTTAGTCATTCTAACACCTTAATAGTCACTCCAAAATCTGAAAGTCATATTTCTCAATCTTCACAAACACAAAAACTTGCTCTGCACTGTGGTCAAAAGTAGTCAAATTTTACAGGTGAGGAAACCAAAGGCCATGTTCATTGACAATGACTCTCGTAAAGCCCCCCCCCCCACACGACAAAAAAAATTTTCTTTTTATTTCAAATTGATTTAAAAAACACAAAATAAAAGCAGTACTTTTTGTACATATTAAACACATTTTATGATTTATATTCTTTGTACAGATTTTTACCCATTTTATTGCAAACTTGTTACAGATTTCCACCGTCAATACACCTTTATAAAGGCATTGTAACTAGATTTGTGCTTGACAAATTATCACGATGTATCGGATGTCTTCTTTATTTAAATGTAGTTAATTGATTTATCATCCCCCTGAGAATCAATAGTTACCAACCCAATTATGAAATCACCAAACAGAGTAGCTAATTCGCTAATAATCAGTCAGGAATCGCACGAGTAAATTGTATGTAAACATTAAAGGTCATTTCCAGTGATTTCACGATAATCCTCTAGCGTTTTTTAGCGATATTCATGAAATCACTAAGTGAAACAGTAATTTCATGAATTTCGCCTGAGAGTTATTAGGATTTCGCGAATCCCCTTAGCTACACAGTCTTACTTATCAAATACACAAAGGCTGGGATCATGTAGTGCACGTCGTACACCAGAGGTGGGATTTCAGTATTTTTACACGTATATTCACCAGAGATGGATCAGGTGGGATGATGCGTATTACACCTGAAACGCCAGAGATGGATTTCACGTATTTACACGTAGATGCACCAGGGTGGTGGATCACGTATTTATGATACATATAACATTTTAAACGCGCGTAACAGTACAACTACCACACTAAGCCGACTCTTTCCACATAACTCTGTTGTTCTCTCACTCCAAACTTCAGGTTAAACCTATTATCCCCGTGCTATTTCTCAATTCCTGCAACTAAATGAAAACAAGTTCTTCAGTGATGCAATCTCAAAATTTCTAAAAAAAAAAAAGGAGAAAAGCAGGAGTTAGACAAACACGGGACTCCATGGATACACTAAAGGGGGAATCAAGTGTATAGGAGGATGTTAAGCATACCCTTTCGACCGTTGCAAAGAGAAATGTTAAAAAATTCTCAAATTGTCAAATTACATAAATTAGGATTATTACCACTGTGATATTGGTAGTGATATGAGATCGATGGTGATTAGATAATTAGAGTATTACCACGTGATATTGTTAAAGGTTGATATGTCGATTGAAGATAATTAGATATCAACACTGGTACAATTAGGGTCTAAGATATATCCCTCTTCCACAAATGTTATTGAATGTTGGGATCGGTTTGTAAGTGGTTTTATATTGCTCAACGCAATATTGAGCAAACGTTCTGGCAAGAAAGTATGCTTACTTCTACACATTCTACAAATCGGTATCACGAAATTTCAAAACTACTTACCCAAGTTCAAAACCTTTAATTCATCAAATGAATAAACTTTCCATTGCAAACACAGCAATAAACCCTGTTAAGTTGAATACGTGAAATAACTCCTGCGTTGTGTATGACATTTTAAAAGACTTTCAAAAAACTCTGAAGCATTTTACTGGCAAAAGAGGGATTGATTAAGTTGGATGTGATTTACGTCCCTCAAGAATATTTCCTACTCATATAGGGACGTCACCATTGCCTGTGAACGTGCTATATATTAAGCCGTGCTCAGGTTGTTGATAGCCTTTTGAGCATGATTGGTCTTTATTGTGCCCATTCATTTTGTGGCACAGGGCTGGAAGTTTTGTCAGTTCTCATCCGTAGAACCGTCCCATTTAGTCGCCCTCTTACAACAAGCAAGGGGGACTGGGAAGACCTATTCTACCGGTAATCAAAGTACCCACGGGTTACACCCAAATTACATTGACATCACAGGAGGACATCAGAGAATTGGGCAATAAATACTTGTAACTATTAGAACAGCACACACTTTCTTCCTGTAAATATGACTTGGTTAAATTTGCATATTTGATCTCTTGCTTATGTTGGTTTGACGATTTGCATATCAGTTTTTAGACTCTAGTAACATGTACACTTTCAGAACAGTCAATGAAAGGACACCTCCAATTCCGGCTGTGACATCAATGCAAACACTTGGCACCAATGAAGCGGCCCGGCGGTCCCTGTACAATGGCACAGTCTACAAAGGAAAATACAATAGTACACAAATCAAGAGAGTGACAAAATCAAACATAAATCCAACAAGTGTTTAACAGGCACAATATTAGACTGAAGGGCTTCAGAGCGGGTGTGGAACCGGTCAGCAGGGATGTTTACTCCTCCATGACACCTTGATCCTGCCTTCGCTTTTGTTGGAGCGTCCGTGCTTGCCCACACTCTCAATTTTGTGGAGTTTTTGTGGATTATGATTACGTTTTTTAAAACACGTGGTCACCTTCGCCTATTTAACTTGATTAGGATCTGAGGAGATAAACATTGTTTTATAACGACAGATACAAAAATTGTTTTAGTAGTCTACACTTTACAATCACTGGATATCTAGTCACAAATCCAATCGTAATCAATATTCATTGTGACAAAAAAAGTTTAAAAGTTTGGCTGCCTGCTATTTAAAAAATAGTTTGCGATGTAAGTGTTTGTTATCAAGCATATATTTGCAACAATGGTCGACAATGTTATAGAATTTGTCATCCCATTCAATTGTTTTGTCTTACGTTTATACTTGCGTAATAATGAACTTTAAAATGTTCGAGGAGGAGAGAGAGACCAGAGAGAGAAGAGAGAGAGAGAGAGAGAGAGAGAGAAGAGAGAGAAGAGACGAGAGATGAGTGAGAGAGAGAGAAGAGAGAAGGTTTCATTATTAAATGTGAGTTTTGGATAACCATACTTTTCATATTCTTTGAAATCTATGAGAAAACCTCACCTAGATACGCAAGGCTGATCAAGCTAAAGTATCAAGTATCAATAATGTGTAGTAATGAGTAACTACCACCACCTAATGTTTCACAATTGTTTATCTATTGTTTTACGTCGCACTCAGGAATATTTCTCTTATATGTCGACGTGACTTATGCCGTTGAAGGGCTGCAAAATTGAGGGTCAAAGCTCGGCACTCAGGGCATCTTGAGCAGGGAGGGAGTTAGGTGCTGCACCTGCAGTTGAGACGGACCGTCGGTTTTTTCAGGTCTCACTCATAAAGGACCCTCCATTTGATGCTCTGACGACACAACAAAGGGATGCCTAGGGACCTAGTTTACCTGGACCTACGCCGGTGTCCACTGTTCACAACAGATGTTTAGTCTATACATACCGGATGCCTTATGGTGATTGTGCCACAGTTAGAGAGTCCGGATGTAAAGAATTGGCTCAATCACATCAGAGAGACCGGACTGTGTCGTCACTCCATACTAGTGTTATGTGGAGCAGGATGGCATAGAAATAACACAGGCCATCGCAGTCAGGGCTTGTGAATACAGATTACACTATTTGAAAAGAAAGAACCTACAGTTGTAGTGATTTTCGATGATATTTTTGCAATTTTCTTTATTCATATGATTTTAATTTCATATATTTATGGTTTCACATCAGCATTCGTTAATTCTATAGTTGTCATAACTGATTTAGTTTTACCAGTATTGAGCTTACCATGATTCCAAATGCTGACTGGAGTGTTTCATAAACATTGTTAAAGCCGGTTTTTCACACACTGATTTTGACTACGATTGTTCCGTTTACCTGATCAAGACTATGGATCATGGCGTGTGACCGGTCAACACGGGATGATTACTTCTCTTAGGACCTGATCCACCTCTGGTAGTCGCAGGTCCGTATGCCCTAATTCTTGTTTTTGTATTCTATTTAGGACTTACAGATTGATCACTTTCGTTATCTATGGCTTACATCTCCGTACCCGATCAAGGACCAGGAGTTCACGGGCGGGTGTGACCGGTCAACGGGATGATTGTCCTCCTAGCACCTGTTCTCACCTCTGGTATGTTCAGGGTTCACGGATTTACCCAACTCTTACGAGATTTTAGCACTACGTTTTCATGGAATTTTTAATTTTAGGTATCTCGTTGATCTAATCACTGCAGGGTTTGAAGTCGATACATTTATGAATGTTCTATTCTGCAAAAAAGTAACTTCTGGCGTGGGATGGAGTGCTGAAAGCTCTGTAATATTGTTAATATTTGAATTATCTATACACGGATACCGAAAGAGAGGGGACTGTAGAAAATTATACACCTGTATGTCATAGAAGGCACCAATATCATAATCCGCATTTTGAACGTCGATTAATTCAATATCGGAAGTTGAGTATGAGTACAGGAAACCCACAAACGTTATTGTCCAGACAGCTGCTTTTTACAATGGCTAATTTCACTCCTTGGTTTTATGTCGAACCCAAAGGGGGGACCCACTCCCACCCCCGCTACTATGTAACCGTTGATTGTTGTTAAACTTACTTGAATCCAAGGAAAGAGACATAGATTACCATGGCGGGACTCCTCGACAGAGA
>CAJDSM010018258.1:2390-18458 GCA_903981925.1 Ostrea lurida
GTAATGAACGTAGTCCCAATTCAAGTATAAAACTGGTACCAATAGTCCAATACAAGGTTAGAGTACCAACACAGTATAAACTTGGCCCAACACAGGTATAAAACTGGTCCAACACAGTTATAAAATTGGCACCAACAGGAATAATGAGAATCAAGCAGTCGAGCTATGTTGGATGAAGTTTACTTAGATAACGAGTCGCAATTTATGCAAGACATGCTATACATTGTTTTGTAGGTAAAATTATTGTAGAAGGAACGGTAGTAATACATTTGTATTGCACTTAGAGAGGATCATTCGGGCATTTGAAGCTAAGTACCTTGTGTTTTATGTGTGGCGCATTGTTTGCTTCGCCCAATTTATATTAGTAAACAGGGACGAATGTCCTTTGTATCTTTTAGAAATTGGCCGTTAATTATACCTGTAAGACTAGTGATTTCTAGCAAACTAATTTCTTTTTCCCAGAGTAGCAATCCTCAGTCAGGTATCTTGTATCACGATGGGTATTTTACAGTAAGCATTGTAACTCATTCCAAATTGAAATAAATGTAAAATAAATAAACATTTTTGGTAGAAATCAATGTATGGCTGATTTTTATTTTGTTGTTATCATGTTTTATTATTACTTATACTACCTATATTAGCAAAACCTTTGCGACAATCGTGTAGATTATTCTGTAAACGTGATATTACTTGTAAATAGAAGGCATAAACATCTTAACATTCTGTAAACATTTTCAGGATCGGGACAGTTTGTACAATTTACCATAGAAGATATCAACGACAAAACCCACCTTACTTCGCGGAGAGTACTTACTACTTTAGTGTGGCAGAGAATGCACCCCAAATTATTTTTCCCCCCCCCAAAAACCCCCCCAATTTTTATGGTCAAATCAAAGCTCTAGACAAGATGGTAATTCTACCGGGAATCACTGCTAGATTTTGTTTGTTGTTTAACTTTGTCGTTCATTTGAACATTTGATTATTAAGTTCGGGTATGGGATATGCGCGAGTCGCCTTTAAGTTCGGGTATGGAATATGCGCGAGTCCCAAAACGTTTAGTCACACACACAGGACCACATTTGAATTGTTATTACAATTGGCTTAAAGCATAGAACGGACCCTTGTCTTGATGCGTGTTGCAGCACTGTGAGAAGGAAGAAAAAAAACAATGTTGTGCTGGCAATATGCCTTTATTTCTCTTTTCAGCTCCGGAAAACATCAATTTACACAAGTACTCAATGCGGGACTAGTACTTTGGGGTTAATGAGAATACTGGAACATCTTTCGTGGCAGGAATTTATTTGGCCAAGCAGATAGGTATTATCATTACTTGCACCTTATATATACATCAATTAATTATACGATGCATGTATAATTATGAGAAGACAGCGTGATTACGATGGCACTATTGGTTATTGTTATTTTCTTGAAATATGTTTAGGCTACTTGTATATTTTAGAAATAATTGCGCCTAAAAATTTTCACTGCTGATGACGGAAATTACGCAGTCTGTTCCTGGTATTCTATTGGTGTTTCAAAAAAATTTACACAGGGACGCCCAGAATTCAGGGAAATTACGATTATCAAAAGATATAGTGGCTCACAGAAACTTCAACGAGTCGTTTATTTTCAGGTTACTTATATCTATCTTTGATGACTTCAATTAAATGATATAGAACTGAATTGTTTTATGAATTCTTATTTGATGAATGTGTAGTTAAAATGCTGTTGCATTAATTAATGCTAGTTGAATTTAACGTTGCCTTTAAGGTGAAAGCAAGTGATCCAGACTGGAAGCAGAATTGTAACTTGAAATTATGCATCATTTCCTTCTGAAAATGGATATCACGTGTTTTAAGAATTTGACCACGTGGACTGGTGAAGTGTTTCCTTCGGAAAACCACTAGGGACTCTAGGACATACGTATTCAGTGTGAAAGTGACAGATAGTTCATCGGCAGGTGAGAAAAAGGGTCGCTTGTCCTAAAAGATGCTACACCAACGTTCGATGCATCCAGACTGTGTAAGTGTTTCTTTATTGAAATGGTGAAAATTTAAAACTGATCAATCTCATTATTTTAATTCAGTGCCTCTGCATAGAACTACTTTTAGCTATTCAATGATATTTAAGAAAAAAACATACATTTGTTGGTCTTAAACAGTTTTAAGACCTACCCGTGGGATCCGGGTAGTATGTTCTCTATACCCTTACTGTCGTAGAGACGACTAATGGAACGATCCTTCGGACGAGGACAGCAAACCCGGGACCCGTGTCACAGCAAGGTGGGCCGGTACAGATGTAACCTTGCTCAAAGGCCATACGCCGAGCACAGGCCTACATTTTGCAGCCCTTCAACGGAATGATGACGTCCATTTGAGTTGAATTATTCTTTGGGAGGGACTTTAAACAATACAATCATCAGTTTAAGACCTAATTTTTTCATATAACTATTTCATTGCAGATGCAATTTCCACACCAAGATGCAAATGAGAATGGGCGCTGTGTTTTGTATCGACATATTGTATGAAGAGCAACATTTGTCAAAATGGCGGGCACTGCCGGCTAATTGTACCTCTGGATCTGAGCGGTGGCTATTTACTGGAGTGTTCCCCGGGTTTAGTGACTGGGACTGTAGTTAAAGCTCGTGCTGTTTACGTCATCCCCTAGTGTTGATTGGAGAAGGACAAAACAACACATGGTTGATTGTACTGCTTGTTTGTATAGCTGTTGGTACGTATTTTTCCTCTTGAACAGGATTTAAAATACTTCTTCAATGACATAACTTTGAAAAAAAAAAAAAACCAAAACAAATGCACTAGTAATTTAATTCTTAAGGTCAAATGTTTACTTATCATCAATATTTCAAACGTCTGAAAAATGCCGATAATATATGACGTCATATCCAAATATTATCAAGAATGGCAACAAAACAACCTTTATTAGAATATTTTTACATACACCTTTATTAAAATAAAATTTACATTGCTCCAAAAGTCTAGCAGGCCACCCAAGATTAGACAGATACCATACAGAATAAGTCATTTGATGATTTTAAAATCTAAATATAATATGAGTACTTGCATCCACAAGAGACAACCATTTATCACATTATGACCAGTACGAGACCAGCATGAACCATGTGAGACAGCCGTATGGGGTTCTTCTGTCTTACACTGTCAATAAACCAACAAAGAAAGCATTTTATTGTTTAAATATGTTAAAACACAATACTTGACATATCAGTACACCATTTCAGTGTTTGTGGTGATTATCCTCGTGATATCGTTCCTGGTCATGAGGCGACGGAACACGGGCAAAGATAAGAGTATGTATGCCTATGACAACGATGACTATGATATTGGAGAAGACGTCATGATTTATGATGAAGATGGTGCAGGTAAGAATATGAGGTGTTTGGAATTTTATCAATTTTATGCCACTTTTGAATAATGATGGAATAAACAACTATGATTGGTTTACGCAGGTCACGAGTTATGACGGTTTGATAAGGAAGAGAAACTGTCTGTTGATTAATGTCTACTGCTATCTTTAGAATGATTGCACATAATGTGTTGAAATCGAAATATATAACTTATCTCCATCCTCGTGTGATTTATCAATAGTACCTGTTGAAAGTAGTAAAAACTATCGCGTTCCATAAATTTTAGCAAAAGGTGTATTTTCTATCATGCACAAACTTTATTTTGCACAGCCTCTGATGTCTCTTAAGGATGGAGCTACCTTGCTATTCTTAAACTTATCATATCATGGTGTCTGTTATTTTAATGGTTTCAAACTTCAAGTTTTGTGTTACATAATCATGATAATAATATACAATCAGTTTCGTTATATTCCTTTTGGCTTCAGAAATAAAGCATTCGATCGTTCGTCTTCATTTCGCCCAAAACGCAAATCTTAGCACTTTCTATTTTAAATACCCCCGCAAAGGGAACATGCTCTAATTTGCAAATAAATATATCACTGGGTTAAATGCCGTCTGATGGTGCACCAATTGCTGGGCTGCACCTTACATACTGAATTTGACCTTAGAGTACTACACAGTAACTACCGTGTTTACCTGATCAAGACAATGGGTTCGCAGCGGGTGTGACCTTTCGACAGGGGATGCTTACTCCTCTCATGCACTCAGGTCAAGCTCCGTCTTTGCCCTTCTTTATTTCTTTATAGGATTCTAAGAGAGATGTCGATAGATCACTGCTCTATATCTTCACCTGTTCATACATACATAGTAAATATATAAATTGATGCTCTCCAATGCGCTCATACCGACGCGAAGCTCGGGCGGGCGAAGGCCCGGCCCGCTAGCAAAGGCTCTAAAGGTAACACTATGTAAAAAAAAGTCAAATTCAGCAAGAGAAAAGAAATCAATCTCTACATTACGTTCAAGGAAAATTTTCGTGGCCATGAACAGTATGAAGGGCGCAGCATCTGTTTTTTGTTAGTTATCTCATCGGTTATTCGAAGTAAACCCAATTGTAACAAATATGTGACATTGGGCATTGTAATTTGTGATCCAAACACTAATTTGTTCAAAACCAATGATATAAATTTCTTTTTATTGCAGTTTTTATCTAGATAATAGATTAAATGGAAAACTAGCCTAGATCTATATGACGACTTGTTAGATGAACGAGAGTTCATGAGTTCCAGTAAAACAAAAAAATTAACATTATAAAAGCGCTCCCCTTTTGCAAAATTTGATTTTCTTGGTTTTATTTTCTTTTATCTAGTAGTCTTTTAGCTTGCAAAGCGGGATGTATTTATGTTGTTTTAATTCGTTTGTTTTGAAGAAACATCGACGGTTAGAGATGTAACGTACAATGCCTGTGTTACGCAATTGACGTTATTTTTCCCACGTTACACTGTGGACGTCGTATTGGTCGAGTGAACAGTGGCAGTGTGACGTCGAATACGCTGCAATATTTTGTTTGAAACTTTAGCCTAGGTTTTAGGTAATTAAATATTTCTATGTTTAACTTACCGTACTTAGAACTATCCCCTACTTAGGATTCTAAAAGAATTTAAGTTGTTCAAAACCTTAATATTGTCTTCTTTTTTTTTTTCTTTTTTTTTTACCATTTAATAGTTAATCAATCAAGTTAATTACGAAAAGAAAAGTGCACCTTGTTTAAAAGATGTCAGACACAAAATACAGAATGTAAGTAGTTAGCATCAGTGTTATCATTGGATCTCTTTCCCCTGTAATTTTGTTTATGTTATTGTTTTATTTCAGATATGTCATGTTACACTTTGTTCTGATACCTAATTAGTCCAAATGGAAATAAATTTTATTTCTATTCTATTCAGAAAATCGCATTTTGAATATTTTTTTTGCAGAACGAATTTAATAAAATAAATAAAAATGCAAGATTTTTTAATGATCAGTTTATAAAAAACTGCTTTATTTGTGTATATGCATGAATTTGATGTCACACTTATGTATTAGAAAATCAGTGAAAACACCTAAAATAGAGGAATGCCACCATAGAGTTATTGTCCTTGAAATTTTTTTTTGTTATAAATTGATATATTTATCTATGGAAGACTACATTGTTTTTCACTATCAAAAGTTTACCAATTATTTATTATATGCAGCTGAACTGAAATTCCTTGAGAAGATTATTTCTATCATGTGGACATTTTAATGAAATAAGATTTTGAAAAACCTATGACTCACATAAATTATATCATGCAAAAGACCACTTCATGCTCGCTCAGTCTAACTGGTAACACCGTAAATATAGTATCTGTAAAGGGAAAGTAAATGAAAAGTATCAGAATAATGTCCAAACCTTCTTCATCAGAGAAGAAGAGTAAAATTTCACTTTAACAGATTTGACTCATTGTAAACCAGACTCACGCCTCGTGTATAACGTGATCATCACTAACCAATGTGGACTAGTAGGTTATGTATATATCTGTAGGTGTTATAACTGACGAATGTGAACCTCTCAACCTTGGGTATTTACCATATTCTAAGTAAAATGAAGTACATGTATATCAAAGCCAATATTGTATGGTTACGGTTATCAAAGATTTCAAAAGGACCATGTAACTAATTAAATGCTAGATCAACCAAATGTAGTATGGTTACGGAAGTCTTCAAAAGGGAATTTAAAATCCTTAATCTAACAAATGTACCCCCAGCATTGCAATATGTCATTTGCTATTCTAGGAGAAGATGGAATTACGCTTGGGTACGACATTTCAAGTCATAACGAAAACCAGTGACCGCAAGAGTAGGAAATGATACAAAGGTCAAGGACAACTGCGGACGACAAACACTTGTAGCCTAGAGTGATATTAACATATTGTTTTTTTAAATTATACACCAATTTTTGCCTCAATTAACAACCACTTTTATGTTCTGGTTGTAGCGCAGGGCCAGTTCTGGTCTTTACAAGAATTCTTAATGATCGTCTGAGGACTAGCGGAGGAAATGTGCCGCCCACCTACGATACTTTAACGAGTTTATGTAGAGGGAGAAGGAAGTCTCCGGGATTCTCAGCTCCATCAACACGTCATAAGCGGCGCTGAGAACAAGACTACGAATACTCAATGAATGGGGTCAAATTCGCCAAACTTGCTGATATGTATAATACATACGAAGATCTGACTAGTGTGATCAAGAAAATAACTGCCTCAAATCATCATGATCGATCCTGCTTTACTCACCTATATTTTATATCATTGCATATTTTCATTCCTGTATTTAGCTATTACGAAAAATATATTTCAATGACAGTTGCTTTTGAAATACATTGCAGTGTGTGAATTATTGTGCCATAATATAGAATTGTGTGTTGTGCATACAAATCACGATGATGAGAATTGATTTGGTAATACTGTATACTGCTGATGAAAGTATTATAAAATTTGTAAGAAATAAAAAGTTGCCATTTTTACTGGATATTGCTATGTAGCAGATTTTTTACATTGCCAAAGATGCTATTTCTATTTCTTGCAGCATCAGCAACTCTGCAAAGATATTTCCTTCAAGAACATTTTCCAAAACTCAAGTATCATCTACTGGCATTGCACCGCTGCTCAATCCACATATCGTCCCCCAAAACACAATATAAAACTTGTCCCTAGAGAATTTGAATGAAAATGGAGGCTTTATATATGTCTGTGTGGATAAGGTTACTTATTTACACAAATGAACAAATTGGAATAGGCAAATATTAAAACAGAGGAAAATCTTACCTTACCGCACTCATGGACACCGTTCATATAAAAGACCAAATATGCACTGTGTCACATTTTATTCGTTTTTACCTGACGTCGACAATTAGACTCGCATCAGGTTCGCGTAATCCATTGAAGAAGTCAAAGCTAGTCCATAATTTGATTTTTCAACACCATTATATAGCTGAATTCTTTGATTTTGAATGTTGACCATCACAAGTTCTTTGAATCACCACAGCGGGTTATGGATGATGTTCCGTCAGTTCCTTAGACTTGAATTTACTAACAAAGGAATAGATGCCGTCAGCAGAAGCAGCACATTCTTTGTCATAAATAGTTCAGTCTCTTCAAGTTCAAAGTGTTCCAATCAAATATACTTTGATTATTTCATCCAAACCTTTTAAGTACAAACTTGGCAGTGCCTTGATATATACCATCTTGTATATAATCCACCTTCGTGTTCTTGTTCTTTTTTTTCAAATAAAGTGCAACTTGGCATTTGCCATTATTGGTGATGTCGATGAAATTTTAAAATTTTGATTTCATATGGCCATTTGAAATTGACGACAGAACTTCATCTGTCGAAGATGACACACGATGAGTTAGATAGGAAGAACTATACAGCGTGTCAGAATTCACAAAAAGTATCAGAGGAATATTAAATTCACGTATTGGACGAAAGTGTGTATCATATATTCTTTTGTGTTTAGGGAACCAGATAAGGCTAAGTGAGGAGTTTGTTTCCGTTCCAGCTGATAAAGCTTGCATCAGCATTGCCTTTTAAAGGTTCATCATCAAAACAAACTTGGCATTAATTCCCCATTTGATAATCCTACATTCCAACTTCCCTTTCAAAATATGAAATTTTTCAAGATCATGCTTCAGTTTTAAACACATTTTATATCCCAATCAACAGGACGAATGAATATGAGTTGCTATACTGTTACTGGATTTCAAAACTTCACAAACTCCCTTTCAAACAAAGATATATTGCTGGATCCTGTAAATGTTAAGAAAATGCTTCTCGATCTTTGCTCCTCACAAAAATATTGATAGCTGTAAAGGAGACATTTTAAACCTATTGTGCCACAACTTATGTCATTCAATTATGCATTCTTAAAAATCTTACAGAATTTCAGCTAATTTGGGGGAGAGGGGGGGGGTCTCAAATCAACACCATCAGAATGAATACTTTTCAAAATTTTACACGACCATTTCTCACAATATAAATAATATACGGTACCAATGTTGATGCACCAGATGCGCATTTCGACAAATTATGTCTCCAGTGATGCTCAAACCGAAATGTTGGAAATTCGAAACATGAAAGTGAAACTTTATAAAAGTGAACGATGTAGTGCCAAAGACTGGAGCCAAATACTTTGAAGGATCAGAGCTATGCCTGAGGGAGATAATCCTTAATTTTGATATGAATTTCTAATTTTACTATAGCAATTAAATACATATCAAAAATTAGACTTTTTAGCATAATAAACAACTGCTTCTTCGATAGTATTCATGTCTTTTAAGCAAAAATCCAAAATATCATTGTGTTCAATATTTTCAAATTCTACGCATGCGTAGTGAGAAGTTGATATCAAATAAGGTGCTGGAGATTCTCATTCGTTGTTTGTGATGATTAGGTCATCCAACATTCTGTTGGAATCCCCATGAGCTCTTTTATTAGCTGACCTGTCCTTATATTCTTACGAAGCAGAATTTATTCAAAAGCTTCTAAATAAGGAAAAGTTCCTGTTACGACCTTCAGTTCGATAGTTAGATATATCGACGACGTTCATCTATTTTACAATATTCACTTTCAGCCATATGTCTAATCGATATATATTCCAGTAAACTCAAAAATAAAGGCACCACCGTCTTCCACAGATCTGTTTCATACTTGGATATGCATCGGTCACAGATTTTAACGGCAAACTAACGACTCAGCTTTATGGCAAACGATGACTTCCGCTTCTCCATCGCAAACTTTTCATATTTGTATAGCAGTATTCCATTATCATCTGCGTTTAGTGTTTATGTCTGAACTGATTCGGTACGCAAAAGCAAGATGTGCATGTTATGTCTAGGCAGAATACCGACACAGTTAATGTTACAGGGGTATTAATAATATTGTTGAAAGTCGGCATTTCGCAAATTCTATGGTCATTATACTGATCTAGTTTGAAAATACAACCTGTCATTGGGTTAAATGTTTTCTGAGTGTTTTCATGCCAATATTTAGGACGTTCTACTCCGTTTATCATATCAAGATATAGGCCACACAGCGGGTGTGACTGTCGACAGGGGATTCTTACTCCTTCTGGGTAACTGATCATACTTTTGGTGTATAAAGAGTTCAGTGTTTGCCCTATTCTTAATCTTGCGTTCTTTACAGGAATTATGACATTGATCTCTGTTCATTAACTTTGCCTTTTTTAAAAAAATGGACATACGTCCCATAAAAATGAAAAGGTGAAGATAACGAACAGTGATCATTATAAAAAAAATCCAATATGGAATACATATTGAGAGGTTGACTGTTGGAAGACCAGATCAGCAGACCACAAAGCTTTTGTCAATGAGGAACTTCAGCATCGTCATATAATGAAAAAGCGAAGAAGATAACAAATAGTGATCAATCCCACGAGTCCTAAACAGAAAACAAAATGAAATAAAAATTGGGAAGAACACGGACCCCTGGATATATCAGAGGTGGGATCAGGTGCATAAGAGGAATAAGCATACCCTGCCCACCGGTCACACCCGTCGTGAGCCAATGCCTTGATCAGGTAAACGAAGTAATCAGTGGTCAAAATCAGTGTGCAGAACTATGAAACAAACCAGACAGCATTTGACTGAATGGCAGGTTGTATGGGCAAACTTGATCGTTATAACGACCATAGAATTTGAAATGCTGCTGTTGAAACCCCTGAAATCGTCCTTTTTGTCATAAAGTTGTTAGTTTGCCTTCATTGTCTATTAATGATGTCCAATAAAATATCTAAGTACAAAGCAGATGTGGAAGACTTTGTGGTGTCCTTTATTTCAAGTTCACTGAGATCTATTAAATCGACATAAGAATGAAAATTATTATTTTCAATAGATAAAACGTCGACGATACATCTAAATGTCGAATTAAAGCAACAGCTAGAGGTTTTGCCTTCTCATGCACAAGCTTTTGAATAAACTTTGCCTCGTAAAAATATTTAATTTGGCATTAGAATAGTGGCTTCGCCAGATCGGCAGGTAAGCTGTTCCCTGCTCAAATGTTTTTACAGATAAAACACTTCTTATTAACAAAAACACATATATAAACGACATTCACGCATATCACTCCAAAGTGGTTTGTTAATTTAAATTAAAGAAAGTCAAGCTGAGAGATACAACAAGGCTTTAGGTTTATTATTTCGTGGGAGGACTCCTACATAGTTGGACAACCATGCGAGTAATTCAAATATAAATTGGTAAAGTAACATAAATGGAACATTAAGTCACACGCAACATTCAGTTATTTGTATATATTTTTAAAAACTATTCATGCATTATACAACATGATAGTGACCAGTTAGATATTAACTTTATGAGAGAAAAAGTCAGAACTATATATTCTGGTATAATTAGGAAAATGTGTTAACAGATGATGGACACTTATTATACTTGAATCTGAGTTTTTAATCACCTCTCCTTTGAAGAGAAAGCAAATGCAATGCAACTGTACATATAGATACTACAAAAACACTGTCAGTTGTTGTATAATCATATTTTCATCAACATCAAAGTAGTTCGAAGGGATGGATGCTATTTGCGTTTCCTGTAATTTATGTTATATTATTATTGGAGCCGTTCAATTGGTTGGAATGATAGATAGAAGAAATTGCGAAATGTACATGCGTTAGCCCTTAATTAAAATACAAAATTGAAACGAGAACGCTCCAGGCTTACTGCTTGATTAATTACACCACAGGATTCTGAAAGTTTGTCAATTGAATTGAGCAAAATGAATATTCAATCCGAAAAAAATATCCACTTTCTTTTATGTGTTTTTTAATAGAAAAAGATGGATAATCCCCCCCCCCCCCCCCCCCCCCCCCGGATTTTTCAATTTAATTCATAAAACTTAAAGATAGGTCTAATTAATCAAAAAATACGCTCAAATATTCCCATGTTTGATTTTCCACTTATCTGATTCCGAGCTGTGGTTGCACATTACTGCATCATACCTCCGCTGAGCAACAGGCTCGGTGGACAGTAAATGTTGAGACGTTTGTATGTTAGACTGCTAATCATTGTAAGTAATGTTAATTTTGCTACTCTTCTTGAAAAAGTTTTAGCATTTTAGAATCCTTACAAATAGTAGTTGCAATGTATGTCCATATCATAGGATATTTGCATAATTTGCGTTTTACCGGTAGTTACTGTAAAATACATGTATATATGTACTATATGGAATTTCTGTAACTGCAAATGTATAGAATCATAAAATTCCATATGACATTGTTTACATTTATAGATTGTCCTTAACAATGGGTGAATTTATACACTGTATTATAATTCATACACCGATTTTTTATAACGGATTACTCTGTTTACTTGATAAACAATGGGCTCATGGCGGGTGTGATCGATTGACAAGGGGATGCTTACTCCTCCTAGGCACTTGATCCCACCTCTGGTGTTCGAGGGGGTCCGTGTTAGCCCAACTCTTGTTTTGTATTCTGTTTTGGACTTGCAAATTGATCACTGTCCATTATCTTTGTTCTGTTATATGTACTGATGATCAGGGACTGTTTTTTCCTCGTGTCGGTCTTCACTGCTTGGTTGTTCTTTATTGGGGGAGCGCTGTGTCTTATTCCAGGAGGTAGTCCACCAGTTTCTGTATTTTATACGGTTGAACTTCGGTATCTCGAACACTGATATTTTGAATCACATTGATCTGTTTGAAATAATTTGGAAAGTCCCAGCCCCCCAATTTCTAAAGAATGTTTACCCTCGATATCTCCCAATTCCACAGATATCTCGAAGTGGTTTTTTTTTTAGTCCGATTGAGTTCGAGGATAACGAGGTTTGACTTGATTCAATTGTATTTTTTAAAAGAACTAAATACTTAGAAAATTAAGGATATCTTATGGTTTAAAAAGTTTGATTTAACATCTCTCCATGTTGAATTGCACACAAATTTAAGGATTCATTTCTACTGTGATTCGTTGGATAAAAAAAAAAATTGATCTGTCACGTGTCTTGTTATATTTTCAGTGTACCACGTGGTGATATAATCATTCTAGCAATAAATGAGTCGGTGGATATAATTTATATAACCTTCCAGTGTTCAACACATAACAAATACTGATGGAACTTCGTACATTATTGTATACATGTGGAGAGGTCGCAGGACCAAGAAAAATTTGTATACTATTAGATATGATGTGGAAGACGAAGAATTGTATTTATTTTAGAAGTTCATTCTCTTTTCACCATGACCTCTTGACCTTTTATACCTGTGTTCACTTTACTCTGCATTGTTATTTATATTTGCTCAGTATGAAAAAAAGGTTTTATATTTCCCCGATATTTAGTTTATTTTACTCTATCATTGTGTTATTTATTGTTTTACTTTAAATTTGTTTTGCCATAGTTTATGATATTTTATACATTATATATGAATTTGTGAGAAATTGTGTGCAGCATGATTTGTTATGGTAATATGCAACTGTGGTATGTCCATTTTCTATAGCCTTTATCAAATCACCAATTAAGCGTACGGACACACAATTTTATTTTTCACACCATTTTTATTTCGTTACATTTCTTGTGACAGTAATTTAGTTCATTATTCGTCATATGCATTGCAAATCATTGTAAGGTGTGATGCATAAATTATTGGGTTTTTTATTTAGTGACAGATAAATTAGGATAAAATATCCATCGAAGGTAATTTTCTCGGTACGCGCAGATCTAAAACTACAATGAACTACGATGTATTGTTGTGTGTTAAAGGATAAACTTGCTGTGGCAAACATCTTGGATGTTAAGGAGAGAGAGAGAGAGAGAGAGAGAGAGAGAGAGAGAGAGAGAGAGAGAGAGAGAGAGTTTGTCCCATATAGTTACTCTTGATTCTCATGGACATTAGTTAACATTTACATCTTCAAGGTTGTACAATTTGGGGAGATGCCAGCTAGATTTACAGTTTTAGTATACTACAGATACACTGGAATAACGATGGTCATTATAACACAAATAAAAAGAATGTAACATTATTATATAAATAGATAAATAATCCCTATTTAAAAAAAAATATCTCGACTAGATTAGAAACCAGTTATATGTAGGAGAGATCGTACTCTGCTTAATGTTCATTGTTATTTCATGTATACAAGATCGAGGAAAAATCTCACAAAAACTTCAATTTAGTATTATTCAGGGTAGATTTAGTGCAAATGAGAATTTACCTTTAAGAAATTTACATTCTATCAGTCAGATTTTATACGCAAGCTTGGTACTAGTGTACGTGATCTCTCTCTCTACAGATCAGAAATTTCAGTCTTATTTTAGAATACTCGTATATGTATGTGAGCTTGTAAATCCTTGCAATACACCTCTTTACCGAGGGAATATTTATGTATATACTCACGTACGTACCTTTGTAAGATGGCAATGGTTGTGTGCAGAATCGTAAGATGGCATGGTTGTGTGCAGATCGTTAGATGATAATTAATGAATAGCAGGGTCAAACAAACAAACTTCTGATGGTATAATCAATTTTGATGGTATAATCAATTTTCAATTTTGGAGAATGACGATTTCTGCAGTAAGTTGATGCCCCAGTCTATTATTAAGAAATATTTATGTAAGTAACACATGTATTAAATACAAATGCTTGATTTGGACAAATTTTATCGCACTTGTTCAATGTATTAGAAAGATAGTACAGTCATATATGTGATGTACATTCTCAATTAAACAAATTATATGAAAAGTGATTTGATTCTTCGTGTTTGTTGCGTGAATGTATTAAATGTCCAAGAATGTGATACTATGCAAGTACATGTCATGTTAATTAAAGTACTTTTTTCTTTTAAAAAACAGTGGTTACTATATACTAGTATTTGAGAGGAACATTGTTGATAGCAGATCAATTTTCGTGAGTCAGTTTACTGCATCGCCACGAATATTAATTCACAATATCAAGTTACTTTTCAAAGCTACATGTAGATAATTATATTTTTTTCCAATCTCAATATATTACTTATCTGACTGATTTGTTCATACCCGTTGTTAGACTGTCATTTTCCTACTAGATTTGACTAGAGTAATCCCGTTTACTTTATTTTCGACTAAGGGCTCACGGCGGTGTGACGGTCAGCAGAGATGCTTACTCCTCCATGGCCCCTGATCCTGCCTTCGCTTTTGTCGGAGGTCCGTGTTGCCCTACACTCGATTTGTATGTGTTTTTGGATTATGATTACGTTTGACACAATGTTAACTTCGCCTTTTTGTATTTGCTGTAAACAACGTTACATGACTGTATGTCACATTTTTACGGAAACCGGTAGGTGCCAGGGTATAGAATTAATAGTTATGCGGCGGCCGCCTCTTAATATCTGGCGGCCACTTTATAAAGTAAGTGGCGGCTGCCACTTCATAAATGTGACCAGCCGCCATGTTAATTTAACTGGCGACTGCCACTTATTTATCTCCGCGTCTTCCAATACGATAGTTGCAAGCCCTGTAAATTCCATCTCCAATAATTACTGTCATACAATTAAAAACATTTTGAATATTTTCACCGCTATTTATTTTTGAAAGAGTTTAAAATCGTTCGGATACATCGTTTTTTCAAAGAGTTCAAACAGTCGAAGGAGAACCCTCTTCTAAAATTGGAGACAGAACTTCATGTCTATTATGAATGCCGTCGAAGATTATGCGGCCGGTGAACTATAAAATATGAAAAGGAACTTTATACCTTGTCAGAATTGATAAAAGTATAAGAGGTATACTGATAGTCCGTATTAGACACATCAAAACAGAAGTGCGTACCATATATTCTGTGGTTCGTAAGTCAGAATGAGAAAAGAATTAGAAAGGTTACATGAGGAATATGTTTCAGCTCCAGCTGACCAAGTTTAACACCATTGCCTTTGTTTGTAAGGCTTATTACAACTGCATTTCAAATAACTTGGTATTCATTCCACGTTCGGTAATCGTACTTGCACTCCAACTGCTCTTACAAGTTATGAAATTCAAAATCATGTTTAAGTTCTAAACACATTTAATATTCCAGTGAATGGGACGGGTGATTATGAGATACCGTACCTACACTGGGTTCCAAAACTTCGCAAAAACCTTTACAAACAAGATACATCGCTGGATCTAGTAAATGTTCCACCAAGCTCCTGTCTTTGCTCTTCATGAAAATATGGACAGCTGTAAGACAGAAGCTTCTGTATATTGTGCAACAGCATATGTCAGATGTGGCGTAAATCAAATGTGGATTCTGAAAAATTGTAACGTACTTCTAGTAAATTTGAAATCACATAGCCTTTCTCAAATAAGCAGCATCAAAACGCTTGAACGATCATTCCTCACCCTAAATTAAAGACTATATACTTTTTGACATTATAGACAGTTGCTTCTTCAACAAAATGGAAAAAGGAAATATTCGTATCTGGTGTCCAGTCATTCTAAAAATAAATTTGTTAAAGTCCACTCTGTTCTATAACACAAGTACTCAGAAGTTCTAATTTAAACGATGCTGCGGTTCCCCATTGAAATATGTTTGTAGTCTTTAGTGATCAGGTCTTCCAACAGTCTGTTGGAATTCCCATGGACACGAATTGTGCTCCTTTGTTAGCTGACCTTTTA
>CAJDSM010018258.1:30936-45299 GCA_903981925.1 Ostrea lurida
AATTATGTCTCCTGATGCTCAAACCGAAATGTTGGAAATTCGAAACATGAAAGTGAAACTTTTATAAAAGTGAACGATGTAGTGCCAAAGACTGGAGCCAAATACTTTGAAGGATCAGAGCTATGCCTGAGGGAGATAATCCTTAATTTTGATATGAATTTCTAATTTTACTATAGCAATTAAATACATATCAAAATTAGCTTTTTAGCATAATAAACAACTGCTTCTTCGATAGTATTCATGTCTTTTAAGCAAAAATCCAAAATATCATTGTGTTCAATATTTTCAAATTCTACGCATGCGTAGTGTGAGAAGTTGATATCAAAAAAGGTGCTGGAGATTCTCATTCGTTGTTTGTGTGATTTAGGTCATCCAACATTCTGTTGGAATCCCATGAGCTCTTTTATTAGCTGACCTGTCCTTATATTCTTACGAGCAGAATTTATTCAAAAGCTTCTAAATAAGGAAAAGTTCCTGTTACGACCTCATTCGATAGTAGTAGATATCGACGACGTTTCATCTATTTACAATATTCACTTTCAGCCATATGTCTAATCGAATATATTTCCAGTAATCAAAATAAAGGCACCACCGTCTTCCACAGATCTGTTTCATACTTGGATATGCATCGGTCACAGATTTTTAACGGCAAACTAACGACTCAGCTTTATGGCAAACGATGACTTCCGCTTCTCCATCGCAAACTTTTCATATTTGTATAGCAGTATTCATTATCATCTGCGTTTAGTGTTTATGTCTGAACTGATTCGGTACGCAAAAGCAAGATGTGCATGTTATGTCTAGGCAGATAACCGACACAGTTAATGTTACAGGGGTATAATATATTGTGAAAGTCGGCATTTCGCAAATTCTATGGTCATTATACTGATCTAGTTTGAAAATACAACCTGTCATTGGGTTAAATGTTCTTTGAGTGTTTTTCATGCCAATTTTAGGACGTTCTACTCCGTTTATCATATCAAGATATAGGCCACACAGCGGGTGTGACTGTCGACAGGGGATTCTTATCCTTCTGGGTAACTGATCATACTTTTGGTGTATAAAGAGTTCAGTGTTTGCCCTATTCTTATCTTGCGTTCTTTTACAGGAATTATGACATTGATCTCTGTTCATTAACTTTGCCTTTTTTAAAAAAATGGACATACGTCCCATAAAAAATGAAAAGGTGAAGATAACGACAGTGATCATTATAAAAAAAAATCCAATATGGAATACATATTGAGAGGTTGACTGTTGGAAGACCAGATCAGCAGACCACAAAGCTTTTGTCAATGAGGAACTTCAGCATCGTCATATAATGAAAAGCGAAGAAAGATAACAAATAGTGATCAATCCACGAGTCCTAACAGAAAACAAAATGAAATAAAAATTGGAGAACACGGACCCTGGATATATCAGAGGTGGGATCAGGTGCATAAGAGGAATAAGCATACCCTGCCCACCGGTCCACCCCGTGTGAGCCAATGCCTTGATCAGGTAAACGAAGTAATCAGTGGTCAAAATCAGTGTGCAGAACTATGAAACAAACCAGACAGCATTTGACTGAATGGCAGGTTGTATGGGCAAACTTGATCGTTATAACGACATAGAATTTGAAATGCTGCTGTTGAAACCCCTGAAATCGTCCTTTTTGTCATAAAGTTGTTAGTTTGCCTTCATTGTCTATTAATGATGTCCAATAAATATCTAAGTACAAAGCAGATGTGGAAGACTTTGTGGTGTCCTTATTTCAAGTTCACTGAGATCTATTAAATCGACATAAGAATGAAATTATTATTTTCAATGATAAAACGTCGACGATACATCTAAATGTCGAATTAAAGCAACAGCTAGAGTTTTGCCTTCTCATGCACAAGCTTTTGAATAAACTTTGCCTCGTAAAAATATTTAATTAAAAAGGTCAGCTAACAAAGGAGCACAATTCGTGTCCATGGGAATTCCAACAGACTGTTGGAAGACCTGATCACTAAGACTACAAACATATTATCAATGGGGAACTGCAGCATCGTTTAAATTAGAACTTCTGAGTACTTGTGTATAGAATCAGAGTGGACTTTAACAAATTTATTTTTTAGAATGACTGGACACCAGATACGAATATTTCCTTTTTCCATTTTGTTGAAGAAGCAACTGTCTATAATGTCAAAGATATATAGTCTTTAATTTAGGGTGAGGAATGATCGTTCAAGCGTTTTGATGCTGCTTATTTGAGAAAGGCTATGTGATTTCAAATTTACTAGAAGTACGTTACAATTTTTCAGAATCCACATTGATTTACGCCACATCTGACATATGCTGTTGCCACAATATACAAGAAGCTTCTGTCTTACAGCTGTCCATATTTTCATGAAGAGCAAAGACAGGAGCTTGGTGGAACATTTACTAGATCAGCGATGTATCTTTGTTTGTAAAGGTTTTTGCGAAGTTTTGGAACCCAGTGTAGGTACGGTATCTCATAATCACCCGTCCCATTCACTGGATATTAAATTGTTTAGAACTTAACATGATTTTGATTTCATAACTTGTAAGAGCGTTGGAGTGCAAGTCGATTACCGAACGTGGAATGAATACCAAGTTTATTTTGAAATGCAGTTGTAATAAGCCTTACAAACAAAGGCAATGGTGTAAAACTTTGTCAGCTGGAGCTGAAACATATTCCTCATGTAACCTTTCTAATTCTTTTTCACTTCTGACTTACGAACCACAGGATATATGGTACGCACTTCTGTTTTGATGTGTCTAATACGGACTATCAGTATACCTCTTATACTTTTTATCAATTCTGACAAGGTATAAGTTCCTTTCATATTTTATAGTTCACCGGCCGGCATATCTTCGACGGCATTCATAATAGACATGAAGTTCTGTCTCCAATTTTAGAAGACGGGTTCTCCTTCGACTGTTTGAACTCTTTGAAAAACGATGTATGCGAACGATTTTAAACTCTTTCAAAAATAATAGCGGTGAAAATATTCAAAATGTTTTTAATTGATAGACATGTATTATTGGAGATGGAATTTACAGGGCTTGCCAACTATCGTATTTGGAAGACGCGAGATAATTAAGTGGCAGTCGCCAGTTAAATTACATGGCGGCTGTCACATTTATGAAGTTGCAGCCGCCACTTACTTATATAAAGTGGCCGCCAGATATTAGAGGCGGCCGCCGCATAACTATTAATTCTATACCCTGGCACCTACCGGTTTCCGTAAAAATGTGACATACAGTCATGTATAACGTTGTTTACAGCAAATACAAAAAGGCGAAGTTAACATTGTGTCAAACGTAATCATAATCCAAAACACATACAAATCGAGTGTAGGGCAACACGGACCTCCGACAAAAGCGAAGGCAGGATCAGGGGCCAATGGAGGAGTAAGCATCCTCTGCTGACCGGTCACACCCGCCGTGAGCCCTTAGTCGAAAATAAAGTAAACGGGATTACTCGTAGTCAAATTAGTAGGAAAAATGACAGTCTAACAACGGGTATGAAACAAATCAGTCAAGATAAGTATAATTATCGAGATTGGAAAAAAAATATAATATCTACTGAGCTTTGAAGAAAAGTAACTTGATATTGTGGATTAAATATTCGTGGCGACTGCAGTAAACTGACTCACGAAATTGATCTGCTATCAACAATGATTCCTCTCAAATACTAGTATATATGTAACCACTGGTTTTTTAAAAGAAAAAAGTACTTTTAATTCAACAGGACATGTACTTGCATAGTATCACATTCTTGGACATTTTAATACATTCACGCAACAAACACGAAGAATCAAATCACTTTTCATATAATTTGTTTAATTGAGAATGTACATCACATATGACTGTACTATTCTTTCTAATACATTGAACAAGTGCGATAAAATTTGTCCAAATCAAGCATTTGTAATTTAATACATGTGTTACTTACATAACAATATTTCTAATAATAGACTGGGGCATCAACTTACTGCAGAAATCGTCATTCTCCAAAATTGAAAATTGATTATACCATCAAAATTGATTATACCATCAGAAGTTTGTTTGTTTGACCCTGCCTATTCATTAATTATCATCTAACGATCTGCACACAACCATTGCCATCTTACGATCTGCACACAACCATTGCCATCTTACAAAGGTACGTACGTGAGTATATACATAATAATATTCCCTCGGTAAAGAGGTGTATTGCAAGAGATTTACAAGCTCACAATACATATACGAGTATTCTAAAATAAGACTGAATTTTCTGATCTGTAGAGAAGGAGATCACGTACACATGTACGAAGCTTGCGTATAAAATCTGACTGATAGAATGTAAATTTCTTAAAGGTAAATTCTCATTTGCACTAAATCTACCCTGAAATATACTAAATTGAAGTTTTTGTGAGATTTTTCCTCGATCTTGTTATACATGAAATAACAATGAACATTAAAGCAGAGTACGATCTCTCCTACATATAACTGGTTTCTAATCTAGTCGAGATATTTTTTTAAATAGGGATTATTTATCTATTTATATAATAATGTTACATTCTTTTTATTTTGTTATAATGACCATCGTTATTCCAGTGTATCTGTAGTATACTAAAACTGTAAATCTAGCTGGCATCTCCCCAAATTGTACAACCTTGAAGATGTAAATGTTAACTAATGTCCATGAGAATCAAGAGTAACTATATTGGACAAACTCTCTCTCTCTCTCTCTTTCTCTCTCTCCTTAACATTCCAAGATGTTTTGCCACAGCAAGTTTATCCTTTAACACACAACAAAGTACATCGTAGTTCATTGTAGTTTTAGATCTGCGCGTACCAGAAAAATTACCCTTCGATGGATATTTTATCCTAATTTATCTGTCACTAAATAAAAACCCAATAATTTATGCATCACACCTTACAATGATTTGCAATGCATATGACGAATAATGAACTAAATTCACTGTCACAAGAAATGTAACGAAATAAAAATGGTGTGAAAAATAAAATTGTGTGTCCGTACGCTTAATTGGTGATTTGATAAAGGCTATAGAAATGGACATACCACAGTTGCATATTACCATAACAAATCATGCTGCACACACAATTTCTCACAAATTCATATATAATGTATAAAATATCATAAACTATGGCAAAACAAATTTAAAGTATAAACAATAAATAACACAATGATAGAGTAAAAATAACTAAATATCGGGGAAATAATAACAACCTTTTTTCATACTGAGCAAATATAAATAACAATGCAGAGTAAAGTGAACACAGGTATAAAGGTCAAGAGGTCATGGTGAAAAGAGAATGAACTTCTAAAATAACATACAATTCTTCGTCGCCCACATCATATCTAATAGTATACAAATTTTTCTTGGTCCTGCGACCTCTCCACATGTATACAACAATGTACGAAGTTCCATCAAGTATTTGTTATGTGTTGAACACTGGAAGGTTATATAAATTATATCCACCGACTCCATTTATTGCTAGAATGATATACACCACGTGGTACACTGAAATATAACAAGACACGTGACAGATCAATTTTTTTTTTTATCCCACGAATCACAGTAGAAATGAATCCTTAAATTTGTGTGCAATTCAACATGGAGAGATGTTAAATCAAACTTTTTAAACCATAAGATATCCTTAATTTTCTAAGTATTTAGTTCTTTTAAAAATACAATTGAAATACAGTCAAACCTCGTTATCTCGAACTCAATCGGACTAAAAAAAAAACCACTTCGAGATATCTGTGGATTGGAGATATCGAGGGTAAACATTCTTAGAAATTGGGGGGCTGGGACTTCCAAATTATTTCAACAGATCAATGTGATTCAAAATATCAGTGTTCGAGATACCGAAGTTCAACCGTATAAAATACAGAAACTGGTGGACTACCTCCTGGAATAAGACACAGCGCTCCCCCAATAAAGAACACCAAGCAGTGAAGACCTGACAGAGGGAAAAAACAGTCTGATCATCAGTACATATAAAGACAAAGATAATGGACAGTGATCAATTTTGCAAGTCCAAAACAGAATACAAAACAAGAGTTGGGCTAACACGGACCCCTCGAAACACCAGAGGTGGGATCAAGTGCCTAGGAGGAGTAAGCATCCCCTTGTCAATCGATCACACCCGCCATGAGCCCATTGTCTTAATCAAGTAAACAGAGTAATCCGTAGTCAAAATCGGTGTATGAATTATATACAGTGTATAAATTCACCCATTGTTAAGGACAATCTATAAAATGTAAACAATGTCAAATATGGAATTTTATGATTCTATACATTTGCAGTTACAGAAATTCCATATAGTACATATATACATGTATTTTACAGTAACTACCGGTAAACGCAAATTATGCAAATATCCTATGATATGGACATACATTGCAAGACTACTATTTGTAAGGATTCTAAAAATGCTAAAACTTTTTCAAGAAGAGTAGCAAAATTAACATTACTAATGCAATGATTAGCAGTCTAACATACAAACGTCTCAACATTTACTGTCCACCGAGCCTGTTGCTCAGCGGAGGTATGATGCAGTAATGTGCAACCACAGCTCGGAATCAGATAAGTGGAAAATCAAACATGGGAATATTTGAGCGTATTTTTTGATTAATTAGACCTATCTTTAATTTTATGAATTTAAATTGAAAAAATCCCGGGGGGGGGGGGGGGGGGGGATTATCCATCTTTTTCTATTAAAAAACACATAAAAGAAAGTGGATATTTTTTTCGGATTGAATATTCATTTTCTGCTCAATTCATTGACAAACTTCAGAATCCTGTGGTGTTAATTATCAAGCAGTAAGCCTGGACGTTTCTCTTCAATTTTGTATTTAATTAAGGGCATACGCAATGTACATTTCGCAATTTTTTTTCTATCTCCAACATTGAAGGCTTCCAATAATAATAATAAGAGTTACAGGAAACGCAAATAGCATTCAATCCCTTCAGAACTACTTGATGTTGATGAAAATATGATTATACAACAACTGACAGTGTTTTTGTAGTATGTATATGTACAGTTGCATTGCATTTGCTTTCTTCAAAGAGAGGTATTAAACTCAGAATTCAAGTATAAATAAGTGTCCATCATCTGTTATCATTTCCAAAATCCAGGTAATATAGTCTGATTTTCTCTCAAAGAATATCTAACGGTACTATGATTTTATATCAAGAATAGTTTTTAAAAATATATACAAATAACGAATGTTGCGTGTGACATTAATGTTCCTATTATGTTACTTTACCAATTTATATTGAATACTGCATGGTGTCCACTCATGAGAGTCTTCCACAAATTAAACCTAAAGCTTGTTTATCTCCAGCTTGACTTTCTTTAATTTAATTAACATCACTTTGTGATATGCGTGAATTCGTTATAAGTGTTTTTGTTATAAGAGTGTTTTACTGTACAAAACATGTTGAGCAGGAACAGCTTACCTCGATCTGGCGAAGCCACTATTCCAATGCCAACCAAGAACAGTGCTGAATATATAAGAAACAAAGTGTTGCATTGTATTAATGAACTCATGAGATACAACTACTCTCTCTATAACATTTAGTAACATGTATTTAGAGAATGGCTATGGAACCCACCTGTCCCCACGACAGTCAATGAAACGGCTCCACACACAGTCCTGTAGTTCTCTTTGATTTTTGGATGTCTCCACCATCTACAAAAGCAAAGCAGAAATATCCTACCAATGGTTTTCATGCTATTCATAAACCATTCGTTTGAGCAAATTTCAATCTATACCAATCTGCATTTGTATAATATACATTATGTATAGAGAGTACAAAAATAGTAATACGTGTAATTACGCCTGTACAACCAGGTGTCATGGATAAAATGAAGAGAGGTATAAGCTAGGGGAATTATATACAATTTATATTTGACACAATTTATTCCTGTAGTTGAAAAAATGCTTCGTTTAAAGGAGGCACATGACACCAATCAAACCTCAAAGTCATGACTGCAAGCTATAGGATATGTGTTACGAGACTCAATGGTAGGTAAAGCTTTAGTGTATATATATACTGTAGCTTTCTGGTCCAGGTATCTTTTTTTTTAAAAACCCAACATCATTTTACTATTCCCTCATTGTCTCTTACACTTCATTGGAACAAACCTGAATCACCTTTATCCAGGAATAATTTGTGCCAAGTTTGATTGAAATTATATTAAGCCCTTATATGTTTCTTGAAAGAAGTCAAAATGTAAAAAGTAAAACAAATGAAACACAGACCAACAGATTGAGAAACTTTGACCAAAGAAGCTCACTTTCAGCTTTCAGCACAATTAACTATCACTAGTGTAAAACCTTTTTGACTGTTCAATTTTTGACACAAGTGCAGTGCACAAACACCGGATGACTTTCACAACATTAAAACTAATGAAGCATGCAGAACAAAACTGTGATCAGGTCCAGAAACTTTAACCTGCTCTGAAAACTGGAATCTGGACAATTACTTGGTAAATACATGTATAATCACAAACTAGCATGGAAGTTTACATTAATTAGCAATTACATATAAAATGGCGAAGTAACAAAGTATCAAACGTAACCATAGTCCAAAAAACACATACAAAATCGAGTGTAGGGCAACACGGACCTTCGACGAAAGCGAAGGCAGGATCAGGTGCCATGGAGGAGTAAGCATTCTCTGCTGACCGGTCACACCCGCCGTGAGCCTGTAGTCGAAACAAAGTAAACGGGGTTACCCGTCGTCAAATCTAGTATGAAAATGACAGTCTAACAAAGGGTATGAAACAAATCAGTCAACATATGATTTAGTGATAATTTGTAATCGCAAACAAGGTCATTATAGCGACCGTAGAATTTGCGAAATGAAGACTTTAAACGAGATTTGTTATAACCCTGCAATAATGGCCACACTAGAATTTGAACAAAGCGTGGGAGTGAGTTACATCACTGACATCTTCAACAAAACATTTTCATTGTTGTATCACAGGTGCTTGTTTCAATCACTGATGGAATTCATACAAAAAAAACATGTTTTTCTGTTTTATTTCTATAAATAGCAGAAACAGGTGCCTCTGCTTTGCATAAAATACATGCATCAGATTGTTCATTACATTTTTGTGGTCACTATTGACCGTCTAGGATATAGTAAAATAAAACCAATGTACGAACCTAAGTGAAGTCAATTAAGTCATGTAAACATACCTTAATATTACTCATAACCTCTACATATTTTCTTTAAGTCAGAGAAAATGGTAAACTGAATTTATACCTTTAATAATTAAAAAAAATGATTAAATGTAATGTCATTGTAGGCTTTACAACCAGAAAAAAAAACTAACTAGTACCATAAAATACACAAAGCTGCCACTTTGCGATGTCTATCATATCAAATTGGTATTCCCTTGTTTAGTATAACAAGATGGTATCAGTGACAATTTGCCCCCCAAAGTGGTACTGACCAACCTATCTGTCTCAGGGACTATATGTCATTATCAGCAATTATCATTCTGTAGATTAATCATTGTACATGTAGAACTGATTGCTATACTTAAGATACCGGTAGCTACATATAAATCATATATGGTACCAATTTTGATGCACCAGATGCGCATTTCGACAAATTATGTCTCTTCAGTGATGCTCAAACCGAAATGTTGGAAATCCGAAACATGAAATTTAAACTATAATAAAAGTGAACAATGTAGTGCCAAAGACTGGAGCCAAATACTTCGAAGGATCAGAGCTATGCCTGAGGGAGATAATCCTTAATTTTGATATAAATTTCCAATTTTACCACTGCAATTCAAAACATATCTGTGATGCATTATTACAGAATAGATTAGTAATATTGCTATGAAACTGATTGTTACAGAGTAGATTATACAATGTAGTAAATATATACCTAAATATCAGTATGTGGATTAGTAATGACACTGAAGCTGTTTAATAGGTCTCCATTGATGTCACTGATTGTTCATTTATTGCATGGTAGTGAGTGAGATCCTGTAAAGAACTACTCACCCAAGAAAAATCATATATTTCCTCACGGAGGGCAGGCAATATGTGATTTTTGGGGGATGAATAAAATACTGATACAATGTAAATGTATCTCCCTATCTTGCAATAAATTCTTTATCATACCAATTAAAGCAAAGCAAGACTGGATACAAGAAAAGAGGGTTTGAAATTCAGCTTATGCCCTTAAAGTATAACAGTCAGAGTCTTAGAATGTATGATATAACAGAAAAATATGATAGCCATTTCTTATGTTTCCTTTTCTCCTAAATGCTCATCTTTTATATTCTGATTTAACATGATTAAACATATTGTTAGAATGTACGTGTTGTAAATCCCATCCTATTAAAGTACAATGAAATTCTATTTGCGCATTTCGAAGTATGACCATTCACTTATGGGAAATGACTCGAACATCGGACAAACATGATGGTCAAGTGACCATCTCAGCCAAAGAGATTCTCAGATTCATTAATGATTATTTACATGAAGCATAATAAATGAATTTATTCCATGGATCTTGTGCATATTTGCAATGCATGATTATCAATAATTATTCAGCTTGGATCTCAATTTGCATGCTCACCTTGGTCTGTGAATATTATTCTTTGGGTTGAAAAGTTTTTAAGATCAATTAAAACAAAAGGAAAAAAAACAAATCAATAATTTGATTAATCATATGGAAATACATGTAACTGCATTCCTTAATTTCCTATATGATTTTCAACAAAATAAAAAAAAATGCATACATCTCTAAAACTTTACTTGATAACAATGTTGAACAGAGTCCAGGCTTCATGATGCAAATCAAACCATCTACGATTCAGATATCAGCATTACAATTAAATGCAAGCACAAATGGATAATGGCTATTTATCTAATTCTACAAATAAAACAATGCATCTAGACTGCTCTCATGCAGGTATAAAGGTTTAAAATTATCCAAATAAATCACAGCCATTTATATTGCAGCATTACCTAGTCCTATAATGCGAATAACCATATGGATCTTATGAAGATAGGATTTGATATATATCTTGGATTATTTATGACACTGATATTGTTTGTTTACATCTATAATATTGTTGTTTACATCTAAAATATTGCTGCAATTAGCTCACCTGAGCTGAAGTCTTAAGGAGCTTTTCTGATTACAATTTGTCTGCTGTCCATCCTCATTCTGTCTGTCTTTCAGTAAATTTTTCTTCTTCATGACTGCAGGCCTAATTTCAATCAAATTAGGGAAGGTGATTCAAGTTTATTCAAATGTAGGAACCTGTCTCTTAGAAAAGATATTACAAGAATAGGGTACTTCAAATCATTTAAAAATCTTCCAAGAATCACAGTGTGCGGGAGAAAAGTTGAAAGGAGTAGGGCTTCGAAGGGTGAAAATCGGTCCTGTAAAATGGTCAAAATTAAAGTGAAATTTCAACAAATTATTTTCTGCACAAATGATAGTCTATGTATCATAGTTTATCAGGGAGGTAAACAATTTGGAGTGTTGCATTTGTGTAACTAAGAGCTAATGCCCCAAACATTATAAATATCATAAAATACAAGAATTTGGTTAAAATATCCACTTTTTTGTGCTAAAATAAGAAAATTTGATGTAGAGCACATATTTAGACTAAGAAGATGTTATCAAAATTCGAACCTTCCTGGCATCATTTAAACTGACAAATAATAAAAATGGTCCAAGCCTGTGCTCAGTGATCGAATTTTCGTATTTCATCACAAATATGGCAAACCCCTTGCTTTGATTTGATTCCCCATCCACTTGGAGTTGCCATGATAAAAACTCAGAAAACTTTGCTTTTCTTATTACGCTAATTCTCTGAATTAACATATAACACATACATGTAATAGTCTTGAGATAAACAGGAATAAAAATCAATGTTGGCATGTAAGTTTCTTCTCACGGTCACCTGTTGGTGAATTTCACTTTTGTTGGCGAGGTGTCTTTTGGCGAGTTGACTGAGACTAGAATTTTAATGTACAGGCATGGCAGCATGAATGAGGTTGAAAAATGAAATTTTGTGTGACAGTCTGTACATATCACATGTATGCTCTAAGGTCATTAAAAACTGTATCATTAATTCTGCATGAATTTCATAATTTACGTACCTGTATGGATCGAACATTATAAAATGTAACACATACAGTGTATATACAATTGTAGTAATGGAAAAAATTATGAAGTTATAATGTACAATGTAGTATCTTTATATTTAATATATCTTCATATGTAGTACATGTATATCTTTGTATGCAATACAATATGTTTACTATGGAATATATCTATGATCTAGCTGTAATCAGACAGTTATATTTATTGTCTCTTGCAATTAATTGAACTAATTGTTCAGGATTATTTTTGCATGCTTGGTGATGGTTGGTTCACTTTTACTAACACATTTTTATTTCTCAGTCATCCACTGGTGGGGCACCTGCTATCTCTGATCAGACTGGGTGGTCAGGCGAGACGGTCGTCTCCTCCAAATCGACCAAGGATCCACGGTATAAACAACAATCTTCAAAATGTCAACTCCATAACTATTTCATAGATGTAAACAACAATAATAGAGATGTAAACAACAATGATAGAGATGTAAACAACAAAAATAGACATGTAAACAAAAATTCATAAAATGTAACATGTTAAACAACAATCCACGGTATAAACACCAATCCTCAAAATCTCAACTCCATAACAATGTCATAGATGTAACGATTTATACATGTAACTTGTAAACAACAATATTAATTACATGTAAAGAAACAATATATCAGATGTAAATAACTATGTCATACATGCAAACAACAAAATCAAATAATGTACAATATATCATACATGCAAACAACAATATCGATGTAATCAACATTATATTAAAGTAAACAACATATAATGTAGATGTAAAACAAGTATATTGATATAAACAACAATATTACAGTTGTATGCAGCAATATTACAAGATGTAAGCAACAATATTACAGATGTAACAAGCATTCTGAGAGTATTGCATAGCAATACATAGTCCCCTACCGATGAAAAAATTATTGGACTGCAACAATATTCTAATTGCATTATATAGGCTATATCGATCATATTTATGGTAAGCCAGGATAGGACAAGGACCATAACTCAGTGAAAATGAATCGATGGAAACAAACTCGAACTTGATCTTGTAACTTGTATGGCAAAGCAATGTCCAAATATCAAATGAATATCTGCAAGCAGTGAGAAAAAAGTGCGGAAAACTGATAATTTATGAAATTTTCTAAGTCCAAGGGCCATAACTCAGTGAAATATGGTCGATCAAACCAACTCGAACTTGATCTATAACTTGGATGGCAAGCAATGTATCAAATATCAAATGAATATCTGCAAGCAGTGAGAGAAAAAGTGCGAAAACTGATAATTTATGAAATTTTCTAAGTCCAAGGGCCATAACTCAGTGAAATATGGATCGATCGAAACCAAACTCGAACTTGATCGTACTTGGTATGGCAAAGCATGTACCAAATATCAAATGAATATCTGCAAGCAGTAGAAAAAAAGTGCGGAAACTGAAAATTTATGAAATTTTCTAAGTCCAAGGGCCATAACTCAGTGAAATATGGATCGATCGAAACCAAACTCAAACTTGATCTGTATCTGTATGGCAAAGCAATGTACCAAATATCAAATGAATATCTGCAAGCAGTGAAGAAAAAAGTGCGGAAAACTGATTTACCGGACTGACGACAGACAGACAGACAGACAGACAGACGGACGGACAGACGGACGGAGTGCAAACCTAAAGTCCCCTTCGACTTCGTCGTAGGGGACTAATAAAACAATATTACAAATGCAAACAGTAATCATGTATCATAGATGTAAACAATAATATTGTTGATCAAACAACAATATTATAGATGTAAACAAGAATATAGATATAAACAACAATATCATAGATGTAAGCCAGAATATTAATGACGTAAACAAGAATATTGTAATGTTAATCAACAATATTATAGATCTAAACAACAATATTAATACAAGACTATTATAGATCTAAATAAGGATATTACAGATGTTACCATGTAAACAACAATATTAACATTATGTAAACAACAATATTTATAGTGTAAAACAACAATATTATAGATGTAAACACAAAATTATAGTGTAAACAACAATATTTATAGTTAACAACAATATTATAGTGTAAACAACAATATTATAGTGTAAACAACAATATTATAGATGTAAACAACAATATTAAAGTGTAAACAACAATATTATAGATGTAAACAACAATATTAGCATATGTAAACAACAATATTATAGTGTAACAGCAAT
>CAJDSM010018260.1:0-11050 GCA_903981925.1 Ostrea lurida
TCACTGTTCGTTATCTTTGCCTTTACTACTGCCTTAACAACTGCGTAGAAATACAAACTGTATACCATATCTTGGGTAATTTAGACGTCGGGAATATTTAGCGGACTTTTCTCCAGAATGTAGTTTGAAATATCAGCGCACTGTTCTTTGTCTCATTTAATACGCCAGTTTCGAAATAAAAAGACCCCCCCCCCCCCAAAAAAAAAAAAAAAAAATAAAACAAAAAACTATCATCATTAACTATGATGTATCTACAGCAAACCAACATTGAAACATAACGGATTTAGTGATACAAAGAACAACAAATATTCCAATTGTTTGGCTTTTAAAACAATATAAATCATATACGGTAACAATTTTATGCAGCCCAGACTGGCGCATTTCGACAAATTATGTCTCTTCAGTGATGCTCAAAACCGAAATGTTGGAAATCCGAAACATGAAAGTAAAACTTTATAAAAGTGATCAATGTAGTGCCAAAAGATTGGGGCAAAACTTCGAAGGATCAGAGCAATGCCTGAGGGAGATAATCCTTAATTTTGATATGAATTTCTTAATTTTACCACTGCAATTAAATACATATCCGTATTTCAAGCTAGTAACATAGTACATAGCAACTGGGCTGTAGAGACCCTCGGGGACTAACAGTCCACCAGCAGAGGCCTCGACCCAGGGGTCATAAATAAATCATATACGGTAACAATTTTTATGCACCAGATGCGCATTTCGACAAATTATGTCTCTTCAGTGATGCTCAAACCGAAATGTTGGAAATCCGAAACATGAAAGTAAAACTTTATAAAAGTGATCAATGTAGTGCCAAAAGATTGGGGCCAAATACTTCGAAGGATCAGAGCTATGCCTGAGGGAGATAATCCTTAATTTTGATATGAATTTCTAATTTTACCACTGCAATTAATACATATCCATATTTCAAGCTAGTAACATAGTACATAGCAACTGGGCTGTAGAGACCCTCGGGGACTAACAGTCCACCAGCAGAGGCCTCGACCCAGGGGTCATAATATAAATCATATCGACGGTAACAATTTTTATGCACCAGATGCGCATTTCGACAAATTATGTCTCTTCAGTGATGCTCAACCGAAATGTTGGAAATCCGAAACATGAAAGTAAAACTTTATAAAGTGATCAATGTAGTGCCAAAAGATTGGGGCCAAATACTTCGAAGGATCAGAGCTATGCCTGAGGGAGATACCCTCCAAATCGAACTGCTGAATAAATTTCATTGAAAGTGTTTGGATTTCTAAATATACAGTGCACTTGTCAAAACCAAGATATTCTTTTTTGACACCATTACTTCCTTTAGGAGCGGGTTTCGGCACTTTTTACGTGTTTTGTAATGGGTATTCTATTTCCTAATGATAATACTTTGTATAATTTGGTCAATGTTGTAAGTGCATCATTCGTTCAATGCAGAATGTCACGGAGAAATGTTAAATATAACTTGAAAGCTGATCAAAAAAACAAATTACGCAACGGCATCTTTAAAGGTTTCGAATAACCATCTGTATTTAAACATCACGGATTGTATGCATTTTGTAACAATATTTACATGTAGTTATTCTAACCTACTGGGTTGTCATTGTTGCACTAATGATACGTTCACCAATTGTCCAATTTACATTTCAAGATAAAGTAATTTTAAGGAAGTTAGCGCCTGAGCTTTGAGCACAAATGCGCAGGACACTTTAACTAAGTATTTACTGCTCAATACCGATTCCATTGGTGCAAGCATATTACACATCTACTACTGAACGCTATCCAGTTGAAAATTTTTTGTATCAATTCAAATTTGTCAGTTGAAATTTTTTGTGTCAATTCAAATTTGTAAAGGGTTTGGTAGGGACTATATTTGTGGCGAAAGGATTGTTTAATAAAAAAATTCTAAATCTGCATGATTTACAGTTTATTTCATCCAATCTACTTTATATTTTTATACCCCTATTTGCATATTTCAGTTTTAAATTTATTAATATACAAGTTGCTGAGACTTGTAAATAGTTCAAATATTTATAATTTATTACAGATATTTCGTTGATTTATTTTTCCAAATAGAACACATATTCTTATAAAAGTCAATTTACTCGAAATTCTGTGTAAAAATTCAGCATTTTTCCTATGATTTACAAATTTGATCAGAATTCTCCACTTTTTAAAGTTTCATTTTAAAATTTAAGACAAGGTCTTGAAAAGTACTAGAAATTGATATTACTCTTACCAAGTTTTTTTTTAAATTCTGAAATTCGATATGACTTTTTCCGAATATCAAGTGCAAAAAGGTAATTATTTCTTTCCATTACAAGTATTAAACCTTATATACCGGTATCTGTATTGTAAGATGACAATATTCATAGTCATGTAATGATTGATTTGTCTTGTTGATGCTGTTTATGGTTTGTTCAATTTGTTGATACCAACAGACAAATCAGGTTTGAATGAATGAATCTTGAGTAAATTTTTAAGTGCAAAAAGGTCATGTTTAAAACACAAGCATGGCAACCCCAGGTTTTCTTTATACTAGTAATTACCCAATTCTCCTTCAATGTAGAAATCAAAATTACAAATGTACACTTCCCCAAAAAATTGACATAACTCCAAACCTCAGCCACAAACCTCTTTAAGCTTTGAAAAGGGAACAACCAATCTGAATACGGAGTCTATTGTTCACATGTTATCTTTCAGAATATGAATTTAGATAGAAACTATACTGCTACTTTAATGTCCAGTGTGCTTGACCTTTTGACCCCAAATTCAATAGGGAACATCTTCATCCCATGGGTAGTCCTTATGTATGATTTGGTGACTCTAGGTAGAAAGGATAATGCTTTAGATCCCGGAAACCTTATTGCTACTTTGATGTCCAGAGCAATTGACCTCTTTACCCCAAATTCAATTGGGATCATTCCATGAGTAGTCCATATGTATGATATGGTGACTCTTGTTAGAAATGATATTGCTCTAGAGCTTAGAAACCATATTGCTATTTCGATGCCAAGTGAACTTGACCTTTTGACCCCCAAATTCAATAGGGACCATCTTTATCCCATGGGTAGGCCATATGCATGATATGGTAATTCTAGGTAGAAAGGATTATGCTCTAGATCCCGGAAACCTTATTGCTACTTTGATTATTGATTGATTATTTGTTTGTTTATCGTCCCGTCAACAATATTTCACTCAGATTGAGATGACACCATTGCCGGTGAAGGACAACAAATTTAGAACGATGCTTAGCACTCATGGCTTTTAGCAGAGAGGGTTCTTTTGCGTGCCACACATGCTGCGACACGGGGCCTCCGTTTTTAAGGTCATATCCGAAAGACTCGTGATTCCCGAGCTCTTGGTGAAGGAGCAATTACTATCTATATTTATGTTTTGGTCACTACCCCTTCCGATTAGGCTTAGGATGCACTCCCGGCATGGGTTTTTGGCCTGGTCACCGGCCGGACACCAGACATCGGTGGCCGGGGCTCTCAGGCAGCATCAGGGAGGTGCTCGAAGAGTGGTCACCGGCCGGACACCAAACATCGGTGGCCGGGGCTCTCAGGCAGCATCAGGGAGCATCTCCGCGAGCCAAGTGTCCGATTCGCTTACTCTAATCTCCCCCTTGGCAGATTTAGTCGAGTTTCTAAGCCTTCAAAATATCGTGCTTTGACTTCCCAAGGCATCCAATCAAATTGCGCCGTTCATACCTGTTCGGTTTGAGTGAAGTATGATCCTTGTAGTCGGCTTGGCCACTGTATTTTGCCAAAAAAACAAAGACGCAATTTTTGGAGAAAGATTCTGAAGTTTTTGACCAGTTACTAGAGTTATCGATTTATGTGTCGCACCAAATGTGACAGAGGGCAGTGTATCCGTGAGGAATGTGCTGGAATACGACTGACAATTCGAAAGATTGATGCATGACAATAAAACCAAAGTGAGAATTCGTTAAGATGAGAAAGGCAAGTTTTAATACGCGATTTACGCCTGAAAGATAAAGGTGATATCAGTCGCAACAGTATGTCAACCTAAATAAAAAAAACAACAACAATTGTTCACTCGAGTGTTTCCGTCAAGAGCGATAACTCGCATTGTCCGTTAGATGGCAATTCAGTCGCGACTAAATCTGCCAAGGGGGAGATTAGAGTAAGCGAATCGGACACTTGGCTCGCGAAGATGCATCAAGAAGGTGCCCGAAGAGTTTTATCTCGAAGTTAGAATTTCTCCGATGTCCGTAGATTTTCATAATCGGCCACATATCCTTCATACGTCGTTTAAGTATCGTCCGATATCCGGCCGGGAACCAAAGACGTAGCTATTGGTCATCTCACTGCCCGACCCTGGTCCAAGCATCGTTCGTTTTCTGTATGATACTCGGGCGATATTCGTAAGATGTCCGGTTAATAGCACCGGTTAATCGCCGATATTCCTAGTTAATCGGCCGATTAGTATTAGATGTTCGGTCGAAATCCTGCGTTATTCACGCCTCGCCCCCCCCCCCCCCCAGTTTCTCTTTGAAATAGAAACGCCGAACGATACCGGGACGGTGCCATTTATGTAAATGCATGTTGCGACTACATTTTTTGACCGGTGTTGTCGGAAAATTGGCCAAAACCAGCGGTGCACTCCCGATTACTCCCTATCCCAGGATACCGGCCGATCTTTACGACCAAAACATAACGTCTTAGGTTTGACGCGGCCGGTGCGAGCACGGGGCGCGAACGCACGACCTCCCGATCACGAGGTGAGAGCTCTAGCACTAAACCACCCAGATTGGTATTGCTAGTTTGATGTCCAGTGCAATTGACCTTTTGGACACGAAATTCAAAAGCGAACATCTTCATCCCATGCATGATATGGTGACTCTAGTTAGAAATGAGAATGCTCTAGAGCTTAGAAACCATATTGTTACTTCGATGTTCAGTGCATTTGACCTTTTGACCCTCAAATTCGATAGGGAATGTCTTCGTCCCATGGGTAAAGTTCATATGTATAATACAGTGACTCTAGGTGGAAAGGGTAAAACTTTAGAGCCCGGAAACCATTGCATCTACAGACGGACAACCCGATTTCAGTATAACGCCCCCATCCCCAACTTTGTTGCCGGGGGTATAATTGTGATAAAAGGCTCCCTGCTCATTCCAAATATCCATCTAGTTTCAAATTAATATCGATAGCATTAAAGAGGATGTTTTTCATGTTCACATATATGCACCAATTTTGGCCCCGTCCTGGGGTCAGAACCTCTAGGGGATCACCAAATTGATCATATTGGTAGAGGCTCACCTGCTGTACATCACTATGCATTTAGTTTTTCTTCGACATGTGCGGTTGTAGAGATGGTTTTTGAAATTCGGTCTCTTTTTGGCAGTTTTTGCCCTGCTTCTGAGACCCGAGGGGTGCACAAGTCCTGAAATTTACGTCCTCCTTGTCCCAAAGATGCTTAACACCAAATTTGAAAAGAATTGGAATCATAGTGATAAAGAATACGAAAAAAATGTTCAATTCTAAACACAGTTCATGGGTTATCACTAACCATTTTGGTCCCACCTTAATACTACAACACCTACTCCTAGGATCATAAAATTTACAATTATAATAGGAGACTCCCTGCCCATTCCAAATATCTATTTAATTTCAAATTAATATCAGTAGCAAGATGTTTTTCAAATGTTTTACATCTAAACATCATGTACCAAATTTGGCCCCGCCATGGAGTCGGAACCCCTACCCTGGGGATAACCAAATTTACAATTTTGTCAGAGGCCCTCCCGCTCTCCATCACCATGCTTTTAGTTGCTCTTAGACATGTGCGGTTGTAGAGAAGAAGAGTTTTTGAAAATTTATCGTTTTTTGGCAGTTTTTGCCCCGCCCCCAAGTGTGCAGGAATCCTGAAATTTACAATTTATGAGCTCCTTGTTCCAAGGAAGCTTCATACCAAATTTGAAAAGAATTGAAAATTTGTAGTAATATTATGTGGCATATTTCTGCCACGACCTTGTCAAGATAATAATGTCGACTTGTCCAGATCATTTATGTTCGAACTTGTTCAGATATTATTTATGTCAAACTTGTCAGATCCTTTATGTCGACTTGTCAGAAAAATAACATCCATGAATTAGAACTCGTTATCTTGTTTTTAATAGCGTGTTAATGCCACTAACTGCCATTTACTTGCATCATCACTAAATATCTGACAAGTCGAACATAAATTTCTGACAGTCAACATAATTATCTGACAAAGTCAACATAATTTTCTGACAAGTTAACATTTAGTGACAATTGGCATTGTTATCTGACAAGTAGACATAATTATTATGATGTCAACTTGGTCAGATACTGAATGTTGACTTGTCAGATAAATGATGTTGACTTGTCCAGATAATGATGTCGACTTGTCAGATGATATTTTGGACTTGTCAGAAAAATATGTTGTTAACTGGATTGGCACAAACTGGGCATGAAACACGTTTTCATCATGATTCTTGAACAGCGTGAATATCTGACAAGTCCGACAAAAGATCTCTGGCAAGTCGACATAAATATCTGACAAGTCCGATCATAAAGATCTGACAATCGACATAATTATCCTGACAGTCGACAATAATTATTGTACAAGTGGTGGCAGAAATATGCCACCATATAATATGAAGTAAAAATGTTCATTTGTTAACGGACAACAGACGACGCCAAATTGTAATAGGTCACCTGAGTTTAACTTACATGAAAGGCCTATCACTTGCCATTCAAAAGTTATGACCAATGTTAAAGTTTCTAAAAAGTAAGTAAAAGTTCAAGGTCAGGAGGTCACAGATTTGGTACCAACAGAAGGGTATTTTTATAAGGAACATACAGGTGAAATATCAGAGTCCTAGTACTTACCATTCAAAAGTTATTGCCAAGGTTAAAGTTTCAGCAGAATGACAGACAGGGCAAGGACAATATGTTATTTGCATAGAAAATTCCTGCTAATACTTCTTAATTTACATCTTTTCCTGGATAGATAAAAAAAATTACCACGATTTTCTATTTTCATGACAGATGAGGATTGTGCTGTCACTTTCAAAAAATGATTGTTTTCCTTGCAAATTTTCTGATGCTAATTGATAATAATTAGCACCAGTTCGTATTTCCTGAAGGAAATGCAAACATCACAATTCATGTATCGTTTGTCATCCATTTGATGCTAGGTTTCTCACATCTAGGCTTTGTTTATGATACAGACATGTTTGGCTTTTATTGGTATATGGCTTTCCACAGTGTAAGGCCTGCTCTTTATACGGTATCCACAGGCATTTCTTTTATAATACTCTGAAATTTCCTTCGTAGCTGACCTAGGTATTGAAACAATTCAGCAAAAATTGTGTCTTACTTGGGGTATAACGGATAACATATTTTAACAGCAAAAGCTGCAATGCTTCAATTTTGAAACTCGTTTACATGGTATTTGATTCAAATGGAATATGCCATGGTTCGAAACAAAATTTCATATTATTTTCGTAGTAATTTCTTTTCGAAATAAACAATCACATCAAATGGATTCGATGGCAAGGCAACACAATAAGCGGAATACCATGTATGTACCGTGAAAGTGTCTCTTCGTTCACTACGAACGTAACATGGTTACATGTAGTAACTATCGCTGATGTAACCAATTTTATATTACCAAGTTTAAATTTCTTCTCCTGTTTTGGACTTTTCAGTCACGAGTTGCAGTCAAACTCCAGATGCCTCATTACTATAGTTTAAGGGCGGGAGAGGGGGTATACTGGAGTCACATTGCTCATACATGTACGTCCGTAGACATTCTTATATTTTTCAAAAGGACATGGGCACGATTGAAATTGAAAAATTAACTGAAAAATTCTCAAATTTTATTTCTCCATTTTTGGAATGCTTAAGGTATTTCTAATGCTCAGCAAAAATTTGAATGTAGAGGTGATGATAGCGAACAGTGGCCAATCTCATAAATCCTATATGGAATTGTAACAAATCAAATTAAGATATGGGCAAATACGGACCCTGAATATACCCGGGTGAATATACCAGAGTGGGATCAGGTTCCTACATGTAGGGGGAGTAAGCTTCTCCTGTCGACCGGTCACGCCCGCTGTAGGACCTATTTGTTGAGTTACAAGTGAGATACAACACTACAATAACAATTTGTTATGTAATCAAATTTCGTACCACATTTTTCGTTTACATATAGATGCCTTAATAGAAAATATGTGATGTGGCAAAACAAGAATCGGGTGAATCGTGCTTAGCATTAACTTGTAATTTGAAAATCTGCTTTAAATGAAACTTTTATTTGTATATAAACAAAAACATAGCACGAGCTATGTTAAGATAACAAAGAATTGTGACTGCTGTATCTTACTAGTAACTCGAATTTTGCTGACCATTAGAAATGCCTTAGTTCAGTATTGTAAACAAAATTTTTTTTAAATCTTTGTGTATAATATTGCAGTTGTGCACCAGCTACTGATTGAGATTTTTTATATTCAAAGCACTTATGGATAATTCTTCTATCCTTTTAAGGGTGGTCGTTATGTTGCCATCATTCATAATAAAACTTACAACCCTTGCATTACTATTTCTTACCATTCAGTGCGTCCTGCGGGAGTATTCGTTCCGTTAGGACAGTTCTAGTTTGTACTAATAAAAAGAAATAGAAAGATGGAAAACTTGGAATTAAAGTACAACCAAGAATACCTAAATTATACCAATCCTAGGGAACTGACAGATGTTTTTGTGCTCGACAATGCATTACAGTTTAGAACATTGAAATAGGATACATCAACATTTTTCAGAATATGCCATTGGATGTTCAATAAAACGAGATAACTGCAATTTACAATTTGCAATTGCTGCGTTGCTGTAAGAAATATTCAATATTGAGTTTTGAATGACAACAATAAATATTGACTTTTGAGTTAGGCATGACAGCAATGAAGCTACAAATTGTAAGAATTTGAGTTTGAAATGATCGCTATAAATAATTTACTATGAAGTAAAATCAATAATGATTCGATATTTTATTAACGTTTCAATTAATGGTTAATCATAGAACAAGGCTGCATTGTACTTCAATCAAAATCTTTCAGCACTAGAAGTAGTTTGGTGTACATATAGTTCTAGTATACTGAAAAACAGAAGGTCCGAAAACTAAAGTTTGATCGGAAAGTGACACAGTTGGTTACCAAAATAGTAACTTGTCGTGTTTTATTTCATAGATGCAACTCCACTTACATTATCTTTTAATCCACGAATTGCGGTTGTGGAAGTGCGTCACAAAAGCGAGAGGATTGCCTAGCAACAGTTGGCATCGGAGGCTGAGGACACCTGGTGAACATACAGGTGAAACTTAGCAAAGGATCTATTGATCCATACGAGGCGGCTATAATAACTGTGTTTGGCTACGTTGAAATAAATGATAATTAATGGGCAACTATTGGAGTCAATCATATTTTCCGCATTGTTCTCTCAGGATCTGTAGAAAGACACATGGTTAATGACAGGAGCCCCCGTTTTCCTTCTGTATTTGTTTGAAAGAATTAATGCTGTGAAATGTATGACAGACTCTATCGTAAATATATTGAGTGACGTGATTCCTTGAAATTTAACAATCTTAGACGCTGTCATGGGGAACGCATCATCGATAGAACCAACTAAGACTATTTTCTTGGACATTGATGGGAAAAAAGAAAAGGTATGTCGATTTTTTCCTATCTTTTAGATACTTTTGTAAATACTTAAAGAGTATTTCCCCATAAATCTTTACAAAAGTTTAGTTGACAATTCTTCTGCAATTTTTTTTTACGCACATTTGTATCAGACATAAATATCACGAGGCAGGAAAAAATAAATTAAATGAAGTCGATCCACAAGAAATATGTTTGGAACCAAACTACATAATTACAGTAATCTCCTACAAAGCAATAAATTTTTAAAAAAAATCCACGACATAAACATGTCCTCCGTCGATTCAATAGTATTGACAGAAGGTAATGCCTAGATGTATGATAAAAACTGCTTGAATAAATGTTTTTTTTCTATAACCTATTTTGAATTGTAACGTGTGTATCACTATGTACTCACATGGCAATTAAGTGAGTGGTTACTTATAATAACAGGGCACGGTATTTATATCGAGTATAAATATTTGCATGTAGTTGATGTGTTACGAGATTTGTTTGAACTCGATCCGGATTTTGTGTGAAGTTATGAAAACAAGGATATAAAAAAAAACCCACGCCTAGATTGAAATAATTTTGATTGAAAAAGGGATTCAGACAAGTTATCTAACTTCTTGAATATGTTACTTCGGTACTTTTTTCAAATTTGGGATCCTTCAACTCATTGTCTTTAATTGAGCAACCTGTAAAAAATGTGTGGTCCCTTTGGATGTCGAAGTAATTTGAAGTGAAATCAACCACCCTAGATCTGAATATCATATAAGAATTGAAAAAGGAATCAAGACAAGTTACTCTAAAAAAAAACTTCAAATTGAATATGTTACTCGTACATTTTTAACAAGAAATTTGCAATCCTTCAAGGCTTCAAATTGTATTGTCACTTTTTGAGGCAATGTTCAAAAAAGTGTTTCCTTGGATAAGCTCAAGTATTTGAAGTGAAATCAAATATAATTATAAATTATAAATTTAACGTTTTTGAAACCTCAACGATTTTTTATTGAAAAAGAACAGTCCCGCATTCTTAATCGATATGAAAACCAAATTGCAAAAGGAATTAATTCATGTGTTAATATTGATACTTTCTTTGTAAGTATTTCCATACCCTTTAAAATTGTGCTAATAATGATGTGCTTTGTATTTGATATTGCTAACGACATTTACTTGCCATACTTTCAAAATAGTAATAAAAATAAAAGTTTTTGTTGTAGAATGGTTACAATCCATATGCCAAGCTTCCGACTTATGCCTCTTCTTTTTCATCTTGCTTTACAGAGGATGGTGTAGAATTTTCTAAATTTTAAAGTTAACTGAAATTTTTGTGTAACGTGGTTCCTTTTTTGTACAAT
>CAJDSM010018261.1:11173-28149 GCA_903981925.1 Ostrea lurida
CTCTCTCTTCTCTAGCGCGATGAGACGAGCGAGAGAGAGAAGTCAGATGAGCGATGATGAGGAGAGGGAGAGAGAGAGGAGATGAGGAGATTGAGAGAGCAGAGTCCTTTACGACGCACGCCAGCGCCCAGAGCAGCAGTAGTCAGAGAGAGTAGAGAGAGAGAGAGAAGAGAGCACAGAAAATAGTGCGATATGAAAGTTTTTATATAGTGAAAAATAAAAGAACTGCCCTACATCGGGGAAGTCCCTCTGCTCGTGCGTCCATGTCCGATACAAACTTTGAGGAGAACAAAGTTTTTCTCTCTTCAGTTTCAATAAAATTGAAATTTTCCTGACAAATATTTTACGAGAATCACTGCGGCAGATATGGAAATTTTTGTGAAGGCAGTTTCTCTTACCGTTAATTGGATGGAGTGAAACGTGAAAGAAATATTGAACAAGTGTAACCATGTAAGAGGCGGTGATATTTTTCTTTTTTTTTTTGAAATGGTATTTCCAAGTGAGACTGGGCTTTGTCATTAAACAATAATATACTTCCGTGTTGTTAAGGTACTAGCATTGCAGGAAAAATATATAATCTTTACGCGGTTATGAATTCTTTTTTCTGCAATGATTGCTACCTTCGTCATCCGATAAATCAACAAAAAAAAAAAAAACATTTATTGTTTATATCTTTCATTTTTATTTACAAGTCAGTATTGTTTACATATTGAGGAGTGTATAGATAGAATACATGCTTTAGCAAACTTACAAACTGTTGTTGCTTGGTTTATTTCTATTATTAGTCCTCCGTCGAAGGGACTTTAGGTTTTGCATCGTCCGTCCGTCGCGTCAGTCTGTCGTTAAATCAGTTTTCCGCACTTTTTTCTCTCTTTTGCAAATATTCATTTTAAATTTGGTACATTGCTTGTCCATATCAAGTTAAGAATACAAGTTCAATTTGGTTTCAGACATATCATTTCACTAAGTTTTTGTTCACCTATATTGAGTATGCTATTATAGCGTTCCATTATAAAGCAGATTTTTTTTTTCAAATTACAAGTTCCATTCTGAAAATTTAAATCGTTTCTAGTGTTTCTCACCTAATTTTGTTTTAAACATGGTATTTTTTGTGTAAGCAACCTTTGTAAATGTAAACAAGGCTTGAGCTTGTTTGCATTGCAAGAATTGGTAAGTGCTGTATCTCACTTGAAACCCAGAAATGAGTTCAAATTTATTGCTGACAGTTTTAGAAATACATAAGTGAGCATTGTAAACATTAAAAATGAAAATAAAAATCTAATTTTAGCTCAAAACGTGTCCATGCCCTCTTAAACGCTTTAATATGGAGGCCTAATCCTTTACTCTAGTTTAGTTTACCTCTAGCTTTACTTAGTATTCTGGCTCGCTAATGATATTGTTACATTTTAGATAATATCCCATTGTATTAGATAAAAGTCCAATTGTTTCATCTCTTAAAGAAATATATAAATACTCATTAGATGTTATGATGTAAAAGAAAATAAATAGCGATTTCAATTTTCATGATGCATTTTTTAAAAGAATAGGCACGAAATTAGTGGAAACAGAATGAATAAATACAACGTACACAAAGAAAAATACTACAACTCTGATTACTTGAAATAAAACATACAGTTAATTTATCTCTTTATGTGCGAATGTAAGTAGTACGACTTAACGGATTCCACATCTCTCTCTCTCTTCTTCTCTCTCTCTCTCTCTCGCTCGTCTCTCATTTTATAATGTTAGTTCCACCTTTCGCAGTAAATCACATTCTACCTTTCCAAACGCTCGAATATATAATTGTCCGCCTCCTTGGAGGCCGATAATATAGCTCATTTGATCTTATTTATAGTAGATTTTTAATTCTCGTGATTTTCTGGAAATTTCTTCCAATTCAACATGTTTTAGCTAATTACAACACTATATCAATACCAACTATCCCCGTCAGGTGTGCGTCTGGAACTATGGCGTTAAAAATCACATTCTAATGCAACTGTTTTGTTACCCTGTAATCCATTGGTCTAATTTACATAATTGCTTCGACAGTTAAATGAGCGTTACAGTGCGAACTACTTATATTCATACGGCCGATTCAATGTAAATAAAATGGCTACCGGAATCATAGCAGCAAATCATCAGCTGTTTGATAATATCGATGGATTGACCATTGAAAATCGAGACTCTCATCAACGAATTTTGATTGAAATTCGATGATTATTCAACCATGGTCTTCTCAGATGCATCCGAGTCAGCAGCATAAGCCAGCATACAAAAATTGGAATTGGAGACTTTGAACTTTCCCAGCAGAACGACGAGGACCCTGATACAACGCCTTAAAGGCCAATTGAAGAGACGGAATCAGACCTGTTGCTGAAAATCAATCTTATGGTTTCCGGAAATGAAAGAAAAGGATTTTTTAGATCTGGAAGAAAACAAAGACTTCCCGGGGCAACTATGAAAACAGACCAAGTGGGCTGTATCTCTTTTCGTGGTGTGTATGCAAAAGCTAAATCAGGACCCATCACAAAGCCCAACACTTCACATATTTAATTTGCAAATTCAAATACGCATTTCTATTTAAAATGTATATTAAAAGTCATCCCACACTATTTCAAAGATCTAATTGAATTGTTTATGATTTAACCAGTTCTTCTAAGTTTTTTGACTATAAACGTCTGTCAGAATTATTTACTGGGACATTGTTTACTATTGGGTTTATGTATGTACTATTTTATTGTACACTGCCCTACAGTCCACCTAATGAATTTAGATAAGGGGTTACATTCGCGTAATATCCTCTCCCGTATTTAGAGACTTTTGAAAATTCAAAGGAAGGCAGTCTACCGTCTTCATCCTTCCTCAACTTCTGGATTTAAGATAGACCCCTTCTCTCTGGAGGAAGCGTATTTTACATCTTATTGGACACTTAAGACTCAAATTTTCATTTACTCTATCGAGTCACACAATAATATAATATAAGATGTATATATATTCAATTAATTCATACGAGACACATTTGAGAGATCGCAGGTAGATACATCATATTTATTAATATACCATGTAACTAACACACGCACACTACTCTTGCATTATTAATAGTGAACTATATGGAAATTTAACTAATGTAAGCAAAGAATAAGTGGGAGGTTATGAGTGCAGATAGTGGAGATTATGACTTTTTAACCATAGTTCTTGTTACCTCCAAATCATCTAAAAAATCTGATATAATATAAGAGGATGAATTCATCGCAGGTCTCATTTTGTTGTCGAAGAATACATTTTGACTCGTTCATGAGCTATGTGTTTTTCTTTGTTTTTCTCTAAATTCATAAGAAAGATCCCGTTATTTTGTTCTCTAAAATTGTACAGGATGCTCACTTTAGAATTTCTTGTTCAAGTCACAGAGTTCTGAATAATACTCTTCCATATACTGTGGCTATACAAAATTTGGATCGCTAGATAGGCACAGTTAGTAATTTTATGCCTCTTATCAGAAAAGCACTGTCATAGCGCGAATGACCCGTCTCCTGACCTGGGCTAAAAAGATGTCCACAATTTATGGTAGCGTCATACAGCTTCAATTAATATGACATCTAACGGCGCCCTCCACACTGCTCGGAAACTTCCCTCCTTGTACGGCATCATGTCATGCTCTCTAGTACATATCTAACTAACAATGAGGTAAGTACTCATAATGCTAGAATGCTTATAAAAATCAATACGATATTTCGAGAAAGAATGCATTAGTGAGACTATCGTGATAAAAAATACCACTATCCTGGATGTATTCTGACACATTGTCAGTACTGAGGCCGACACTGTTCAAAGAGCTTTGTACAGTACTCAAATCAGAATCCGTCGTTAAAGACTGTCGATGCATTGTCTCACGAGTAAGTGATTAAGCACCAGTCAATAGTATAGTTGATCATATACGGCCTTATGCTATGCCAGAGCGCGAATAGATAGAATTCATCGAAGAGTTATTATAAGTCCGCCTAACTTGCTAATACTTCTTTGTTATCACACACGAAATAGCGAATTGTTGACTAGATGCTAAAGAGATCCTATGGTACAAATTGACAATAGCAGAATGAGGACAAAACTAAAACACAGCACTTGCCAGTGGGTACCGCATCTTATATAAGTATGAATTGTACCAAATCGAGGACCACAACATAGCTCACGATACTCGAGATACGTGCACTGTAAACTGTCCAGAGCGGGGGACTGTCTAGTTCTTTGCTGAATCTACTTGAGAGAAAAGAAACAAATACTGATGAGCACTTTGTTTACAACAATGCTAGAAGCGTAGACACACAACTCATGCGAGATGGAGAGTGGTAGTGAATGTACCTCCCGACTTCGTCCTGGGGGAGAAAAAAACACCTGAATACACACATGGAGAGAGAATAGCTAATCATGAACACTCATGCGAGTACTCGCATAGTAACTTTTCAGAAGTCACAAATGATAAGCAGACTCATATATCGATGTCCTGCTACGAGGGCACGGAGACCGGAACTAAACAATTACTCTCATACTAACTGCAGTGCGTGATGTTGTGAGAAAGGCCATAGGAATCGGGTAAGATTTAGAGCAGCAGTCTGAGCGATAACATAGAACATTAAAAATCAGTCATAAAAATCCGTAGACCCAGCAGAAAAAGAGTTCATAGGAGAGGAGACATCGAAGAGAGACGATATGTGTGATTAATCCGTGTATTATTTCGTAGGTACTTTCTATCTCTATGCGAGACTATCAACACCAGAAGATCTAAACTACAGTAGAATTCTCGCTATGCGCCTTCTCAGTTCCTTACGTTCACTGGCAATTGGCCACACCTCAGTACGACACAGACTGTCGTTGACTGGCGAACATACACATCACTAAATCTTTTCTACAGTACACTCATCCTTGTTTGCATATATCGTTGAAAGTAATTTCATTATGATGTAACATTCATCAGAGCTCACTGTGCAGTGTCTACAACTCTCCTTTGAGGCAAACCTAGTAAATAAGAGAAAAAAACTTACCTTTCCTTCGTGTGTTCTCGACTTTGAGTTTGACACTGCTTTCTCTGGTCGTCATAATGACCATTTGCCCTTAGACATATCACGTTGTGGAAGCTTAAGCAGAGAATCTGAGAGTTTCTCAATTAAATTGATTTTTCAGTTAGACATATTAATTGGACTCTCTATTACTCCACTTGAAATGTAATCTTCACTATTTGTTAATAAACATTTAAATGTATATACTGTACAGATAATTGTTTGATTGTAAAATTATTACGTCAATTGATGTAAGAGTAAATAAGTGAACATATTAGTCTTATGGTTGGAAGGTGATCTGTTAGAGTGGTACCTAATCAGGCGGAAATGAGATTAATTACGTGAGAACGCTTTTAAAAGGCTGCATTAAAAAGATCCGTCAACATGACGTCTGAACATTAGAAGTTGGCGAATAAATAATAAGATACATAACACTAGTAGTAAACTCAGGATTACTATGAGATATTGCGGCACGCATAGGTTACTATCAGCTGAGATAATTAAGCGGTATTAAAGCAGGACATCGCAGTTTTTACCTTGGCTCTCTGCTGACGGCTCTAGTGCTTTCAGAGTCTTAATTAACTCAGTTTGCTAATCACGGTTTTAAATTCCCATTGTATTACAGGAATGCTCGCAAACTTAATCGACAAGAGTACCTGAAGTGTAGTTCTCATATACCTGGTACAGTTCATACAAGTCATATTGACGGACAGTCACATATCTCAGCTTGACGGCTGTTGTCACGAGTGGAAGTGGAGGAGGGTAGACGCATTACATTCTAATACAGTCTATTTTGACATCAGTTTTGCCTCAAACAGTTGCTTCGTATAGGTAAACTGTTTTACATTCTACATATAGATTAGCAGCATATACTAGAAAAAGTATGACTTCGATACCATGTGCATATACAATGACTAACAATTAGATGTGCAGAAACCACTAGAACGATTCTATATAAGGGACTAATGGTTGTTACAGATATTGATTACTTGAGTCATAATTGAATAATAAAATCTGCTATTTATAATGAATGTGTATAACGAATGCACTATAGTTATTATTATAGCATAACGTCAGACATATAAAACGATAGAACAAGCAACGAGCCTTATCTCTTTAGCTAAAGAAGTTTAAAGTGGAATGGATTCGAAACCAAATTGGATACTTGATGCTGTAATTGGTATATGGCAAAGCAATGTAGCCAAATTTAAAAATGATATTGCAAGTAAAGTACTCACTGAATGTAAATGTAGCGTAAACAACAGAGGAGAGGCGTTGAGCGAGTGTATTATTGTCTCTATACGTGAACTATGACTGAGAATAAATTCATTGCGCAGGACGTGTTGAGAGAGCACTGTGAGATGAGCAATGCAAATCCATAATTTAAGCTCGGCAACAACGGTGTCGCATCATCGTACGTTTACAAATATATGAGCCACAATAAATAAAGTGAGTCATAATACTCATAACAGTATTGTAAGTTATGTACCTTAAAGCTATGTTTATATATCTCACTAATCATATATAGCTTCAGTCTCTCGACGTTATGATGGGTTGATGCTTTACGAGGACCTATCAAGCTCAATAGAATCATAATGTACTCAGCTGACTCTAGTATCTAATATACAACTGAGCTGAAATTATGAGAATAAATTAACATAAACAATAAAATTCGATGCCGATTGATCTTATCTTATGCTAATATTATTGGATATTGAATGCTGAAATGTTAGTAGAGCCCTTTTACACCTATAGTGCCATGTCATTATGCTGCTAACTGCTAATAGTAGCAATCATGAGACTGAGCAAGACAAATGACGCAGTAATATCAATACTATCCTTCAATTGAATAAAAGATATATATGTGAATATATATTTTTCATACTGTTCCACCACACTATGAATAAGTAAATATACAAATAGATTATACAATAACATTCTATAAACAATCCAAATTATTTTCGATTAGCAAATGTTATATATATATATATTACATAATCGAACCAAATGAATCCCACACACACGCTCAATTGTTCTCACCTTGTAGAGAAATACGCAATATCATAAAATGAGAAGACAGATAAGAACGAGAATTAGTCAAGCTGACGCATCAATATACAGATGCGTATCACAACTCTGGCTCGTATCCATTCGTTGCTAGGGTCTTGTTTCACTCAGCAACTCGTCACGTACCAGGCCGATCAACCGAGTACAACATGTCTTCACTCAATAGACGTTTACCACTATGTCTCAGCACAATGAATTGACTGCGGTATTAGAGCTGTAAATGGAGGTTTCGTGGAGCAGGACATAGGTATAAATGAATCCTCACATTGTCGGTCCTTGAGCACTAGATTTGAGGACAACATGACCTGTCATCCAATCAAGTCATTAGTTATGCTATAATTCTGAACCTGGTATGGTGGCAGACCGGCGCTTGAGGAGCTAGCTTAATTTTGAGGACTGTTGGACAATCCCGTGAAGGGCGTCGAATGAAAACGGCGAGAGAGGATGCTAAATAGACATCTAGTATGACTATCTGATCTGGCATCCACCGCCTATATAAAAACTTGTCAATCATGATATTTCTGTGTTCTCTCTCTCTCTCTCTTCTCCTCATCTTCGATTCAACTAAGTCAATTGTCCTTGATTCCTGATTCATTGTGAAGATTCACTGAAATAGATCCAGTTACGTATGCCCAACCTGAGTGGCTGCTCCTGGTAATCCGGCAATCTGCTAGCTGCACAAACAGACTTAAATTTTATACAACTTTTACAATCTTTAAATGATGTACACAAACAATAAATCAATACATATGTGGTGGAAGGTCGCAATAACATTTTTTTTGTGGCGAAACTGCGGAGGGGCCACCCAATTACAGTTTAACTACAAGTAGGGGACAACACAGGTGGGGCCTTATTGTGGGACATATAGGTACCCAGGCCTGAACGTTGAACACGTTCTCGGCGATAGAGATCTATGCCCGCTCTCACCAATTCTCTCAGTGCTACCTGGTTAACAAAAAGTACCACAACTTCATCAGCTCTGTAGCAGTCCTCCCTTATTTGAGAGGTGGATGTGGCATAGCTATGACTAGCCATGGCCCCCATTAAACAAGCTATTTAACCTTCACTGACTACAGCATTGTACTTCACTGATTTTCAGTTTACTTCACTGACTTTTCATTGTAACTTCAATACCGTTGTACTAGAATAGGCATGCCAGCGGTATGTAGGCAGACGCCGCCGTTCCCGTCAAAATCCGAGAGTGGTATTTTCCCTAGGTCTCCCCCGGGGGTTCTGTGTTTAGAAATAATTGTTATGCTGCGCACTCCACGCCCGCGCCCATGCCTATTTCTTCTCCTCCCCTTTGCTCTGTAGTAGTCGCAATGATGTCGAGCCATTAGAGCTCTGTATTCCTTGGTTCGCAGCTACCATTAACTGTCTATAGTTCTATCCCTTCGCGCACGCACTCACCCTAGGGCACGCACATCTGGACCTCGAACGTATTCAGGAGGCATTACTTAGATAAATTTTTCTCCCAAATAATTACGTATGTTGAGAATATAATATATTCAGGCCGCGTAGGCTTTATTTTAATATAAGATTCGACTGAGATATAACTGAGACGCTATGCGTTTCATCGCAAATGCCATCCCCTCCATTAGTAAATAGGTAGGTAAAATTATGTGCCAACCCCTCTGAGAGCTTCTAAAAAGTTCCAACTTTACTTTGGTGACCTGCCAATATGCACTAATTACCGGTCCGATTCCAACATTCATTGGTACAACCTGTTTGTAATTCCTTTACGTTCGCTGATTCTTTTACTGGCACCCCTTTCCCCTGTCTTCACATCTGGCCGCGGCTTCCTTGCTGCGCCTTTGTGTCCATTTCTTTTAACGTGCCAAACGCTCCTTCTTTAATCATTTGTCCTTATGATCGTCAACTACGTCTATTGGTACATTAGGTTAATTTATTTGTTATGTGACGGCCTTATCCGTTTTTTTTTTAAACTTGTGGTATGTTGTTTAAACACGCCCGTATCGATAAACCGGATATATCTAATCCTCATCTTATGACCAAAGTAGATGTTGTAACACTGCCCCTACCGATGGGTGCATGGGGACCATGCCGAATAATCGTGCTCAATGAGCTAAGATAGTTTTTTAAGTTTTTGGGTCTCTTTAACATCCTGAGTAACAGATATGTACAAGATTGCAAACTTTTTATTAGTCTATGAGGACAAGACAGATTGAAGAGCTTTGAAATCTATACTAGGAGGTGAAGAAACGTGAATAAATGAGATATCACAAGGAGAAACAGTCGATGATTTGTATAGGAAGTGGTTGACTCGCTGTTGGCAACTTTTATTACACAACTTTGTTGTTCTGGTGTCGAGATCATGTACGGAAATGTGATGGAATCTGTAGTTCGGTCTACAATGTGCGAGGCTGGCACTCGATGCTGAGTATTTACATTGTCGCGCACAGACGGTGTAATATTGTCTGGTATTGCAGCTTCCGGAGACACTAAAGTAGAGGGTCGGGCGTGAGACTGTGCTATTGATTGTAGACAGTTATCTTGATATGCATCATCAATTATAGATTAAGCAACTTATGTACAAGACATTTAGTACGACGAAGTACCTTGAGACTCTATGCATCATCAACCTTTGTGTATAGAAATTCATGAGCAGTTGAAGAATGTATAATCAAGGACAAGGATACAATACATATAACTTGGAGAATGCAGCTCGCGCAGACTCTCAAAAAACATATACGACGCTTCCTAGCCTACACCGATCACGTAGCAGCTTACCCAGGTCCGCATATCACGAGACATATACCGAGTCTATAAAGTCAAGCGCACATCTTCTAGGATATCTAAGTGCTATACTCATTGACCTGTAACTTGTCTATTCGACATGAGTCAGTTCACCTCTAAAATAGTTGAGTTTTCAGTTATTCTGGCACTTCCGAGGCTGCGTCTGGTATGAATCTTCCACGGAGTAATCCGGTATTGCGCTCGTCTCTTTATCTAATGTCTCTAGCGCTCCTCGTACATGTACGGGTATTTACTCCCATGTTTCAGATACTCGCAGATGTGACATACATCCTCCATTGTTGCGCCTTAATTTGAGACACTTTCCTCCCTGGTTGTTTGGTTGGTGAGTTTATTCTCTTTTCTCGCGTTTACTTTGTTTGAACTTTTCGTTGCAGTAGTCGTGAATATATTTTCGGTTCAGTTCGTGTGTTATTATTGTTTGACTGTCGCTTTCTCAATGTGATTCCGAGACTCTGGGACACTGTTGAGCAACTAGTGTATGGTTTCAGGGATCTTGTTTTGCTGCGCAGTATTATACCCTTCACTGTTTGAGAATACACATAGCACATTATGTAAATTGTGTCTCCCGACTCTCAGACTAACTAACCCTCTAATAATTTTGACAAGTTTTCTTTAAATACCAAGGACACTACTCAGCGGTTATGGCGGCAAACTGAGCGAGATATATACATTGCATGAAGGTTTATGCTAGACACATGAACTCGGGCATGAAACTGAATCAAGCATATATAAACCTTTCTGTCACACAACTTAAATGCTGAATTATTTTATTCCCATATCAAAATAATCACTAGTAATTTACGATATCACGGGGTAATCGTGGCGCCATATTCCGTATTTATTCATTCCTAAGACCAGAGGTAAGGTTAAGTACAACTTAGTTTTTTTATGTAGCAATATCCGAACGAATATCTAAGCTTTTTTTTGGAACTGCTCATCATAATTTGAAACCAACCAGGTGAGGCGGTTGGCTGCGCGCGTACATCACGCATATCTTTAATAATCTTGGGGCTTTGTCCGGAATTTTTCCAGCAACAGCGATGGAACAAACTAGAAATGCCGACGTCCACTTGTTATATGAGGTAACGCTGGACTGTTTGCTTTACAAGACACCATGCGGCCCATTTTTAATCTGAATCTCCCGTTTGGGATTCCGATTGTCCATTAATTTCCCGTGCCTGATTTAACCAGCACAGACTATCAAAAAATTCCCCTTGCCATATTTTTGCTTTAAAGTCAGGGGGACATGTGGCCGATAAGGGGTCAAAATAACTTGGGGTTGTTGGTGGTAAATATCTCGGCAAAAGTCAACAGATGGCAATGGACAAGAAATTGGTCAACTGGGGCAATCGACTAACAGACTCACCGCTTGGCGTGGTTGTCCCGCAAACAAAGGTGTCAGATGTTTGGCGCACAGAAAATAGTGCATATGACAAGTTTTTATATAGGTGAAAAATAAAAGAACTGCCCCTACATCCGGGGAAGTCCCTCTGCTCGTGCGTCCATCGATTACAAACTTTGAGGAGAACAGTTTCTCCTTCAGTTTCAATAAAATTGAAATTTTCCTGACGAAATAATTTTACGAGAATCACTGCGAGATATGGAAATTTTTGTGAAGGCAGTTTCTCCTACCGTTTACATTGGATTGGAGTGAAACGTGAAAGAAATTATGAACCAAGTGTAACCATGTAAGAGGCGGTGATATTTCTTTTCTTTTTCTTTTGAAATGGTATTTCCCAAGTGAGACATGGGCTTTGTCATTTAAACAATAATATACTTCCGTTGTTGTTAAGGTAGCTAGCATTGCAGGGAAAAAAATCATAATCTTTACGCGGGTTATGAATTCTTTTTTCTGCAATGATTGCTACCTTCGTCATCCGATAAATCAACAACCAAAAAAAAAAGACATTTTATTGTTTATATCTTTCATTTATTTACAAGTCAGTATATGTTTACATATTGAGGAGTGTATAGATAGAAATACATGCTTTAGCATAACTTACAAACTGTTTGTTGCTTGGTTTATTTCTATTATTAGTCCCCTACTGTCGAAGGGGACTTTAGGTTTGCACTCCGTCCGTCCGTGCGTCAGTCTGTCCGTTAAATCAGTTTTCCGCACTTTTTTCTCTCTTTTTGCAAATATTCATTTTAAATTTGGTACATTGCTTTGCCATATCAAGTTACAGATCAAGTTCCAATTTGGTTTCGATCCATTCATTTTCCACTAAGTTTTCCTGTTCACCCTATATTGAGTATGCTATGTATACGTTCCATTTAAAGCAGATTTTTTTTTTCAAATTACAAGTTCCATTCTGACCAAATTTAAATCGTTTCTAGTGTTTCTCACATCTAATTTTTTGTTTTAAACATGGTATTTTTTGTGAAGCAATCATCTTTATGTAATGTAAGACGAAGGCTTTGAGCCTTGTTTTGCATTTGCAAGAATTTGTAAGATGCAGTATATTCTCACTTGAAACCCAAGAACATGACGTTCAACTATTTATTGCTGCACCATTCTAGAAATACCATAAGTGAGCATTTGTAAACATTAATAAAATCGAATTTTTAAAAATCTTAATTTTATGCTCACAAACGTGTCCATGCCCCTTTAAAACGCTTTAATATGGAGGCCTATCCTTTACTCTAGTTTAGTTTACTCTAGTTTACTTAGTATTCTGGCACGCTAATGATATTGTTTACATTTTAGATAATATCCCATTGTATTAGATAAAATCCAATTGTTTGATCTCTAAAGAAATATATAAAATACTCAAATGTAGAATGTTATTGAATGTAAAAGAAAATAAATAGCGATTTCAATTTTCAATGAATGCATGTTTTAAAGAATAGCGCACGAATATAGTGAAACAGAATGAATAAAATACAACGTACAACAAAGAAAAAATACTACTAACTCTGATTACTTGAAATAAAACCATACAGTTAATTTATCTCTTTATGTGCGAATGTAAGTAGTACGACTTAACGGATTCCACATCTCTCTCTCTCTCTCTCTCTCTCTCACTGTATCTAGTTCGCTCTCTCGCTCTCCCTCTCTCTCTCTCTCATTTTATAATGTAGACCCGCAGTAAATCACGATTCCTATTTCCAAACCTCGAATATATAATTGTCCGCCTCCTGGAGGCCGATAATGATAGCTCATTTGATCTATTTATATGAGATTTCTTAATTCCGTGATTTTCTGGAAAGATCTTCCAATTCAACATGTTTAGCTAATTACAAGCACTATATCATTACCAACTATCCCCCGTAGGTGTGCGTCTGGAACTATGCGTTAAAATCATATTCTAATGCAACTGTTTTGTTACCTGTAATCCCATTGGTTAATTTACAATGCTTTCCGACAGTTAAATGAACGTTTACAGTGCAGAACTACTTTATATTCATACGCCGATGTCAATGTAAATAAAGATGGCTACCGGAAGCAAATCATCAGCTGATTTGATAGATATCGATGGATCTGACAGTGAAATCGAAGAGTCTAATCACGAATTTGATTTGAAATTCGACGATTTATTCAACATGGACTTCTCAGATGCATATGAGTCAGCAGATAAGCCAGCATACAAAAATTTGGAATTGGAGACTTTGAACTTTCCAGCAGACGACGAGACACTGATACACTGCCTTAGCCAAATTGAAGAGAAGGAGAATCAGAATGTTGCTGAAAAAAATCTTAGGTTTCCGGAAATGAAAGAAAAGGATTTTTTAGATCTGGAAGAAAACAAAGACTCCCGGGGAACTATGAAACAGACCAAGTGGGCTGTATCTCTATTTCGTGGTGTGTATGAAAAGCTAAAATCAGGACCCACACAAAGCCCAACACTTCACCATATTTAATTTGCAAATTCAAATAACGCATATTTCTATTTAAATGTATATAAAAGTACCCCCACAATTCAAATTAATTGAATTGTTATATAACATCTTTAATTTTGATAAAGTGTAGAAAACCAATCAAACCCATCATAACCACGTACGATCTCCATAAGTTTAAGATCGAATGCGCCCGTATAGTATAATATAATTAAGTATTTTACTACTAGATACCTAATATAGTGATCCCATATATATACTCAAATGTCGATGGCACCAATGTTTTAAAGTGAGGACTTCAAATGGCGAATAACCACGTTTCGGCAGCTTACTATTACCAATACATTTGCGATGTATTTTTAAATAGTTATATAATTTAGCGAATAGCCTGCAAGAATTTATTTCGAATAATAAGCAAAAAATGTGAACGTCATTTGTGGGAGTAACAAGGTGAAGAGATACAACACTTATAATTCTTTGCTAAATAGATAAGGCGCGTGCCATGTTTTAGTTTTTTGCTGACCATTAGAAATAAACTAGTGCACTTTTAAACATTCAAAATTGCAAATATAAAATTTAGCTCATAAACGTACCATGTCCCTTAAGTGTTACCAGTATTGCTATCAAAACTTTATATATTGTATGTGTTATTTGTTCTGTTTTCGATTTATCGCAAACTGATAAATATGTTGAAAACATTTTCCTGATAGGCATAGCACAATGTTATATCCACCCTTCTTCATGCTCTTCCATACCACTATACTTTACGCCGCACGCTCATAATACTATGCTAATATAGTTCAGATAAGTAGGCCACGGATAAATACATGACGTATAAACTTAGGTTGCAATAAATTCTACCTTGTCATTTGTGTATTGTAAGCATTCTCCACGCCCCGTTAAGATTAATGGCTTGATCTTAACTCGGTTTGCACAAACCTGTAAGTATTTAGTCCTCGCCGACGCGTCAGCAGAGGAGCCGGCTAGAAAAAACGGATGTATGCAACCGTTAGCCGATCAGACAATATAACAGAGCCGCATAAAATTACAAATATCCGAAATTATTAGTGATATTCCCATTCTAATAGCCAACAAACCTCTTTGCTGCAGGCAATCTTTTTACATGCAGCCTTTAAAAGCGTTGTCACGTAATATATCTCATTTCCGCCTGATATACCACTCAACGACACCTTCCTCCATGACTATATGTTCACTTATTTATCTTTACATCCAATTGACGTAATAATTTTACAATCACAACAATTATCTGTACAGTAAACTCTTAAATGTTTTTATTAACAAATGAAAACATTGTTCTCAATGTAAAAAGCATTTTGTCTCTTATACAATTTAATTGAAAATTGAACGTTTCATCCAAACGTTGTGCTGAAGGGCAAGTCATAACGACCAGAAAAGCGTTTTCAAAAAGTCAAAGTCGAGAGGTACCACGGGGGACAGGTAACGTTTTTTTTCTGTTTAGCTGGATCGTTGCTCAAAGAAGTGTCTTCTCAGGACTCTGCACATTTGCATATGCCATATTACTATTTTCATTCAAATTTGGTTTTTGGTATTAATGACAAAGGATGTTTCTGTTGAATGTTTGAGTGTGTTGTGCTGCAGTCACTCAAGCTTGAAGTCGACGGTGGTAATAGCCCTGTGGCCAATTGAACCATAGTTTGTAACTGTAGTAACTAGTACAAGGGAGCAGGGGAGTTTAATTCACTGTTTTGATTGCGGGATTTCTCCAGATGTCAGTAAATAATACCACTGTACCTATTCGTTTCTGTGCCATTTCTATGAATCTGTGTATAAGGATTTTTATACTTTAGTTCATCTTCTGTGAGCCAGAATATTACTATAAGTTTCACACTCGGGGCTGTTTCAACAACCTGCGTAGGAAGAGACGAAGTTAAGTGTTATGTGTTGTGGCTCACTACACAATGAATTGTTGTAATGTTGAAAGCTTCATTGCAGCTACCAGATGAGAGATGCTTTGTGTTTTCTAGTCATGTAATTCAAGGTTTTGTTTCCCCAACGCTCTCGGGATGTATACACCACTCATCATCTGCATAGTTGTTGTGCACGGCTTTGCTTGTTGAAACAAAGCAATTTATTAGTTTGTTCTTTTTCTCCAAGTCATGAGTCGCAAAGAGTAGGGAAGTGCACTGAGCAATTTTCCAAAGTTGCGCTACTATTCGTGTTTGTGTCTCATGGTCATTATTCTTTAAGGCGGTTTCTCCCCTGGGTGTTGTGTTTTAGTTGCCTCGATGGATTGCCATTTTAGTACGTAACTCCTTGCCACATCATCTGTTTTGAATCAGAAAAAGCAGAGCACTTAAATCTCGTTAGATTTTCTTCCTCAGTCTGGCAAGCTATTGGTTATATCAAACCATACTTTTGCGTGTGTGAACTTATTGCATCATCGCAGCTTAAGACCATTTCATTTGTATTCGTTAAGCAGTTTGCAAGATGGCCCTCCAGAAATGACATCATGGGTGTTTTTGATTTTAGTCAAATCCTCTCTCTTTATTTTTTATTAAGTTCATTTGGCTATTAAACATGTTGTTACAGATATTACATACAAATCTATTTGCCGTCAAGGGGAGGGAGAAGGTTGCAGACAGTGTGAGAGGAAGTTGGCGGCAGTAGATGTCTGTGCTAATTTTGAAGCTTGTTATGACTACACAATGAATTTTGCTTTTGTAGGAGTAGAGGATCCCTTTCGGTGTATTACCTTTAAATGAGCGCATAATGAATTACTCTCCTAAGCATCCTCATCCAATATTCTTCCACAAGTTAGATTTCTCAAAACGTCAATCGAATGACGCATTCTCTCAAGTAATCCAGTGTCATATTATTTGAAAAAAATAAGATTAGTATGTCCAATTCTTTTGGCTCTACCCAAACCTGTGTGCCATGAAATTCACTACTCTGCTCGTTTATTATATAAAATTGATCAAATCCTAGTGTTTATTAATATTCATTTTATCTGATGTTTTGATGCTTGGTTAAGTTTTGCTTTACTCAAGGGAGCGGGGGTGTTACTACTAATAATATGTTTATGGATTTAAGTGCGTTGTATATCTTTGCTTGCCTATTCTAAAAATTATTGTCCATGGTTAATCCTCCTGTTCTTAAAAAGGAAGGGTGACGTGATGCCTGGAATCAAATTCCTCATGGAGGATAGACCCTTCTACAGGACTTTCAATTATTTTTACTAGATTCCCAATTTCCATTCACACT
>CAJDSM010018267.1:3055-15849 GCA_903981925.1 Ostrea lurida
TATAAAGGTTTCATATCGATCCCTTGTGTAGACTCTGAGAACACTTTTGGACAAAAAAGTGCCGGAGAAGAAGAGGAAGACTTGAACTATACACGGTCTTGTTGCGAGCAACAAGGTCTGGAGTTGAAGATGTAGTCTAGAGATCTCAAAATAAGATCTGATCATCATGTGTTGAAAACATTTGCAACACTAAAATGTTGGTGAGTCATGGGGCCCTCTGGCCTTTATCTTGATACGGGTAGATAGATATAGTGACATTAAACAAACAAAGAGTTATGAATAGTGACTGAATGGTGAGCCATGAGACCCGTGGGCCCATATCTTCATACGGTTAGATTGATCTAGTAAAACTAAACAAATTTTATTCAATATGTTTTAACAAAATTTCTCGAGTGAAGCGTTATGAATAGCGACCAGATTAGCCATGAGGCCCATATCTTGATTCGGTTAGATAACACATTTCCGGTGAAGGGCTGCGAAATTTAAGCATGTGTTCGGTGCTTACGGCCTTTGAGCAGGGAGAGATCTTTATTGTGACATTGGGCATCGGTTTTTACGGTCTCATCCGAAGGACCTCCCTATTTAGTCGCCTCTTACGACAAGCAAGGGGTACTGAGGATCTATTCTAACCCCCCGGTACAAAACAAATATCTTATTAATGTTATTGATCTAACTTGAACTAAGCATATCTAGAAGGAGTAAATAGTCCTTTACGATAATTGCAAAAATAAGATTAAGAGTTATGATTCAAAGATCGGGCGAAAAGACGTCTTTAAGTTTGCAGATACGGTATAAAAACTAAACGCTTATTTAAGAGAAAAAACAGAAAAGGGTGTACCAAAATTGTAAAATTTCTCATTATTCTAGAATGGGTCCATATTAGTCGTAAAGTGTAGTCTAAATGTTGCATTTACTGTATTATATTATGTTAAATCACCATCACTACAGGTTTTTTCATAGACTTAAAAGTGTTAATTTTAAAAATATTAGAATTAAGCGCGCGTGCATGTCAGGAATTTCATAGCCCAAAAACTAGTTATTGATATTTTTACGTCAAAGACTTGACCTGCTATAGGCCTCTCGTAACAGAATTTATTAATCAAGCACTGTGGTTTGCATTCCATCGTATTATTAATCCGCAAAACAGCAAGTGGATTTGTAATTTACTAAGGCATGAATATATGTTTGAAAAAAAAACACCAATGCAATATATCAATATTTCCACATCATATGCCATTGATCCTGAAAATGATTTTCACAAACTACATTTGACACAACATGAATAACTCGATTGACCTTTTCTATACACCATGCATTTGAAATAATCCATTTATGGAGTTTGGAATTTTGAAGAAAAAATAGTAATGTCAGATCAACGACTGGTACAGGGTTAATGGGTTTAGACATCGGTTACAGTCTCATAAACGCTGCTACTGCCTCCAAAATGGACTGGTGTCAAGTACAGATCCTGCTCGGCAGACGGTGAAGACATATCGTTGTTTTGAACTTCAAGAGGTATAGGATCAATCCTCTCTCTTTCAATCATTTCATTGTCTTCTTTGACATATGATTTTCTTCGAGACTGATTTTTGTCTCTGGTTGATGATCGAGAACTAAATTTTCTTCTATTGTTTTCCATTCTTCTCTTTCTTGCGTTGTAAATGCAAACCACACTGAGTGCAGAAATCATTGCACAGAAGAATATGTTGATGCAAACAATCATAATGATAAAATTATGATTACTGGTATCCTTGTCTCCCTTTGGGGTGTCTTTGTTAGTCTCTGTTGAATTCTCTGTGACGCTCATTTGTTTTGTTGGTTGACTTCCATCAGTAGGCACTTGCTTTCTTTCAATCGTCGTTGAAAAATCAGTTTGCTCCGTAACATACTCTAAATAATTGAAACAAGACACCCATTGACATAAGCTACATAGTTCACATATTTTAAAACCCACATTGTTTGTAGTTCCTTCCTAACCAATAGAATCTGACATGAACTATCATGAATTTACACTAACAGAAGACTATTGTGTTATACATTAAATTGATAAAATGCAAAGCCGTCGTTCTAAAAACAGGAAAGAATATTCAAAAGGATATAAATCATATACGGTACCAATTGGATGCCACCAGAGCGCAGTTTCGTACAAATTATGTCTCTCACGGAAATGCAATTAAAATAAATGCCATTTTTTAAAACATTTTCCATCTAAAAAAAAAACATCTACCGTTACATTTCCAAATAGATGCTACAATGTATATCGAATTCTGCTAAAAAAATATCAACTAAACTTTTTTTTCCTTCATAAATGCACTCTGAACTAAAAAATTTTTGGTTCAATTATTTTTTCATAATATTCGATCAATGTATTAAGAGCATTGAAATGGAATATTGACTTTTACTCTCAAAATGATAAAAACTGAGTTAATTATCATAACTTGTTTTTAATCATACGAGTTATCAGATGAAAGGATTTTGTTTAATCATGTATCACAAAAATGGTCAGCGGAAAGTTTGGTATGGAAAAAATGTACTTTGATTATAAATTGTTGCATTTATCCATTTTGCATTTCTTTTTAAGCTAATTACAAGTGCGCTTGAAATTTTGGATGATCAATGTTAATGCGTAATGAATCCGATCATAATTAATACAGAATATGATTTAACATTAGAATTTGAATGAGGTAGGCAATGCAGCAACCACAATACGAATGAAAACTGCATGGTATTTCTTCACAAAGAATTACAATAATAGCAAAATCTGTTTCATTTAAAGCCATGCAGAAATTATAACTATTCTTTGATCAAATACCAGCATATCGGGCGTTTTAGCCTTGTACAAATCTCTCGATTGAGTCAATGCACGACTGGACGCTTACAATGAGGCAATACTGGCCAGGTAGACCACTTGACTAGATTTCAAGAGCCAATAACGGGCATTACCCAACTCTGTCACCAAAGCCAATGAGGCGTTGACCACTATTTTCAAGAGCCATGCTGGCTTTGGATGAATCTCTGAAACAGCCAATCGCAGGCGTTAGGGCAATATGATTTCTTCAAACAGGCGTTGGGCGATCAAAGTCAATCAATCAGGGCATTGGTCCTACTATAAACTGATTCAATGCAGGAATTGGCGCGACTATTGGAGCATGGGGCGACTAAAACTGATTCAATGCAGGCATTGGGCGACTATGAACTGATTCCAATGTCTGCATTGGCCGAGTAGCGTCATCAAATGCAGCATTCAGCGACTTATGAACGTCGAGTCAATGCAGCGATTGGGACGAGTATAAACTGATTCAATGCAGCATTGGCCGAGTATGGTGGTCATCATTTATCAATTTTAATTTTATTTTTTTTACTTACATTTTGAGTAAATTGATAGGTTGCACATTAGTTAAATTAAAAGTTAATTTATAAAATCGCGAAACATTTTAAAATATTCTTTATAAAAATTTCTTAGTTGGTCTTACCTAAAAAGAGAAAGTATTGGATATTTTCTTTCATCTGGCCTAGCTTTGACACTTTGAGCTTACTTAAGGGGACAATTGTCGCTCATTTGTCAAAAACATTTCAAAATAACCAAATGAGTCATAAAGGATTTTTCTTTAAAAGGACCAATTTTATCATAATCTGTATTTATTTATAAATCAAAAAGATTACTGATCTTTTAACATGTCCCATTTAATTTTTGGATCTGGACAAATATATGAGTCTGTCCTTTGTAATTTCGAGGAACAACAGTCATTTCTAAGTTGCAAAATATCATTCATATATTTTTTTTTATCAATATTCAAAAGGAATAAGATGATATGGGGTGAGAGAAAAGTTATCACAAATGAGCGATTACTATAATTCCTTTAATAAAGGTTTTAATTTTGGCAGATGGGCTGACAGCCACCTGCAACGGTATGGGTGGCAACAGATATAACTATATCATGACACCAGTAATGGCGATGTCTGTTTTGGATGAGTATACCGGAAATATTACAAAGCGCAGACAGAAGTGTATAAACCAAGGAGATATTTCTAGCCCTTCTTACCAACACCGCAATGGAGGGCGCTGTTCACGAGTTCTTCTGGATTCCTGTCGCGGTAAGTTTTGGGATGTCTGTAATGTACCCGGTTTATGTGTGTTTGTTCACAAAAAATGTTATTTCATTCGCGAATGTAATATCCAGCTGTTAAAGAATGCTTATATCAGTGATTGAAATAAGGCTATTTTATTGGATATAGCCCTAAGTGACAAAAAACGACCGTTTGTTATGGTTTGCTGTATCAACCCTCTTTGGCTAAGAACAAACGAGCTAGCCAGCATAGTCTAACACAAGTGGCACGTCACCGTAAGTGAAATATTGTGCAATACCCCTATCTCTAATCAATTCAATTCAATCAATTAATCAGAATCAGTGTATCCACATTCTTTAAAACAGGTACAGTACCTTGTATACTTAGATTTGATCTAAAATTATTATATTATTACCGCACGTGTTTCAGAAAGGTAACTTGGATGAGTGGACACACATCTAATCTAACAAGGTTAACAACTCTCTAGGACAAGAGCAAACATATGAAAATTTCTACTCCAAAACGCAAACATGCGGAGTGGCACTGTGTATGTATATTTAGGCGCTGTTTGCAGAGAGATGCGACAAATTTATTAATTTTCTGTGTAGCACAATTCCAAATCTAGTATGTTCGCAAGTATCAATATATAAGTAAAATTTTTTAAAAAATCTACAAAAATAACGTTGGTCACGTGATCAATTCTTCCATTTTAAATGTATGTTATGGTCAGGTAACAGAAGGCCAGCAGAAAACCAACCGCAAAACAATTTAAAAGACAATTTTTATAATATTTACAGAAAAAATAATATCAATAGAAAAAATTGCTAACTTACAGTTAGGTTCTAATCAAGTTCACCAAACTAGTGTCCAGTGCTGGTTATTGCAGAAGCGAATTTACAAACGACATTAGTTATATGATTGAATACTTTCTAGCTCTCTGATTGGTCTATGATCAACAACTACGAGATCATAATTCCTATATTTCATCCACGTGACTCCAGTGATATTAGGATTATATTGACTTCTACTCACTTGAGTCCAGCCAACTTGCCGCGATCGAGTGTCACCTCCGTTACTAATTAAAGCAAAAGAACATCTTGAAGGTGTTATTTCTTAAGTAATATAATAAAACAAATTATTGCTGTTCTTTTGGTCATACGAGATTTTACGACACCGTCGAAGTAAAATATTCACACCGCGCTTCGGGCTCGTGAATATTGTACTTCTGGGTGTCTAAATTGACCTCAAAAACAGCCATAATGTATAGTATATCCTGCCATAAAATCGACCTGTAAGTCAAGTCCAATCCCAAATGTAATTCTGTAGTATGTTTTTTTACCACATAATTTACAGATTAAGATTCTGAAGAGATCTCTTCAGAACATGCAGTTTTAATGGTAAAGAATATTACATCTTGTTATATTAGTAAACGATGTTCTCTGATTATAATCTATAAGAGAAAAACACTCAACATAATTGAATATTTGCTCCTCGAAAAATATTTGGAGGTCATTTTATTTTAAAAGTTGACCGGTAAGAGTTTTCCTACCTTTTTAACGTGACTTTGATTGTGAAAGTGATGATTGATCCTGTGACGTAATAAAAACGTTGCGACAAAGCAAACATGACATACAAATTAAAAAAACAAATTGAAAACAAGTTGTTTGTGAAACACTGATGCCCGGATTCCACATGCAGTGAAAGGGGCTTGCCAAAAGGATATATTCATGTGAAATATGAAACATCTATCAGCTTACCAATTTCAAAAGTTATGGCCAATTTTGAGGAAAGTTGTCAAACTTTAAGGTCCAAGGTCAGGAGGTCAAAAATTTGGTACCAGCGAAAGGCTTTCATAAGAAACACCTGTGAAAGATGAAAGCTCCATCCACTTGCTTTAAAGATATGGGCAATGTTAAAGTTTTGTTAGAAAAGTAGTCAACTTCAGGTTGAAGATCAGGAAGGATCAAATGAATGTTGTAGAGTAGAAAGGGCTTGTCATAAGAAAACACATGTGTAATACTGAGGGAGTGTCCCATTCACTTTTTACATTAAAAAATTATGGCGCAATGTTAAAGTTTTTGAAAAGTAGTCAAATTCAAGATCAATTCGGAGGTCAAAAATGTTGGTACCAGATAGAAAGGGTTGTCATAAGGTACACACATGTCCCATCACTTGCATTCAAACATTATGGCCATGTTAAAGTTTTTTGGTGACAAACGACAGACAAAAACTAATATGCCCCGAATCGAAGATTCCGGGGCATAACAATCATGGCAAGATTCTCTAGATAGCACTACCGACACACTGAAACCGGACAACTATAATAAAGGATAGAATAACCCAAGTTTATTGCTTTAAAATTAATTTTCGGAGGAGCAAATTACAACTATCTTGAGTGTTTTCTCTAAAAATAGAGAATATAACTTTAAGACGATTCTTCTCTGAATATAGCAAACTATTTTATTGAATCGTTTTGTTTTTCATATAACAAAACAATTATTGACTGCGTTTTCGGCAACATTGATTATGTTAGTCCCTCCGGACGAAAATATTGCCCTCCGCTCCGCGTCGGCAATATTCCGTCCCTTGGGACTAACATAATCAATGTTGCCCTCAACCCCAGTCAATATTTGTATAATATTACTATTGAACTCTGACAAGCAATGATTATGTTCTAAAATTAGAACGTCAAGAATATTGTCTAGGTCTACAGGTAAAGGTTCACATCCGCGCTGCAATTTCAATTTCTCTAACTCAAATTGTCTTAAAGTTTCTCTTTTCCTTTATGCTCGTTGCTTCATGCTTTCTCTTTTTCTCTTTCTATTTAACTTCAACTGATACTCATATTCTATCATTTTCAATTAAGTAGGTATTTGTTTCGGAAAATCATATGTTACAGAAATTTCTTCAAGTATAGGTTCTTCTGCAATCTTAGCTCTAATTTAATCTCCGACCGGAAGTGTACAGCTAATCGAATCTTCAAAGCATAAAAAAACTTACATAACTACATTGGCGAGGCAAGAGAATCTTTGTCTGAAGCATTTTGATTTCTGCTGGCTATGGTATTCATTCAATCAGATACAAATCTTGAAACATGTGGAGGTGGGTGGGAGGGGATTATTCCGGACGAGCCCCTAATCATTGCCGACATACATTTTCATTCGAGAGTATCTATTGTGCTTATGCAATTCCTTGTCATTTGCAGCTACGAAGACACATGTTAGATCCTGTTTTTAGTGCCGCCTGTCGGCTTTTGAATATACACATTCCACGAAGTTCGTGATGTATATCGTGACATTTTTGTTTCACGGTTCTATGTTGCACTTATTGTTTTGTATAATTAATGGTATTACTGAGGTCAATAGGATGTTTAGCTTACTGCAGGGTATGAGGTGTCAACTACAGCATCGCATAAACTTAAGATATCAATGTTTTATATGATTGTAGTATTTAAGATATCAAGATATCAAAGCCAGCTATTATAGCTTATCGGAAGACATCCTAACTGGACATCTTTATTCACATGTAGTGTGCAAGACTTAGACGAAAGTTATTACAGAGGCCCTTGTTGGAAACCTAAAAGCCAATCGAATCTATTTGAAATTTCCTAATTTATATATTAATTCAACTTTTCATTAAAGTTGAAAATCAAACATTATTCGCCTTGAGGGCTCGTGGATGCAAACGAAACGTTCTATCTTTCTAATGTGTTAGATCTTAGCCAATCAGAAATCTTGGATTTACTTTTTTCAATTTGATCAGAAAACTTGAATAATGAATAAACAAAGCACGGTTATATTAATTTACTTCATCTTTTAATTAATCCACGGTCATGTATAGAAAATTGCAGCGGAAATAAATGTATTTTACATTAAATTGTGTCTACCGAGAAATTGCAGGTCACCTATGTTAATAGTTGTTACCGGTAATACTTTATATGTGTTAATAGTTGTTACCGGTAATACTTTTAAAAAGGAAAGTCTCAAGAGTGTTCTTCGCTCATACTATATCTATTGTTTTTGTGTGATGATAAAATAAGCTTTCTCAATATAGAAATTACCTCTTTTTAAAGCTTCACCAGTGTCTGCCACAACTGCATCCCCACCTACTACTATATCCACTTCAGCCACCACTGAATCCACTTCACCCACCACTGAGTCCACTTCAGCCACCACTGAATCCACTACCACTATTACAACGCTCGCTTCCTCACCAGGTAATTGTACCTGCCCTGCTGGATGTGTTGTTAAATATAACTCTACCTCGTACACCACGGAGGAGCTGAATGCTGAAATCGCAGAGATTAAGAAAGAGTTAGAGGTGGAGAAAGCCACGCTGTCTTCCACTATCCGTAAAAAAATATCAGCAGACGACCCTCGGCCATCTGCCAAAACATTCGGTTACCTTGGAGTTATCATCATTGCTTTCGTCATTGGAGGAATTGTTGCTTTGGATTTTCCTACACTTATCATTGAACTGAAGACGGCAGCAAAAAATTTGGTAGAATTGTTGAAGTAACTAACGGCTTGTTCTCTTGACATTAAGATACCATTGTATTGTAGTTTTAAGAAAGACAATTTGTTATTGTTGTTCATGTTTATTTTATTTTATTATCTTTGTTTGTTTGTTGTTGTTGTTGTTTTTCAAAATTAAGATTTAAACCATTTTCAGATATGCTGTTTCTGACTTTCTATTTATACCCGCACTTTCTAAAGAAGTTGGGATATATCTTTGTTAACATGGCCTGTCACACTAACTACTTCCTCAAAGTCCTCTTTCATTTTAAACAGAAACCAACTAATCTTTTAGAATGTGGTAGGCGGTGTCCTGTAAATGTGCAACAAGGTTTTAGAACTTTCAATTATACCACGATGATAGATGAGTGTGAAAACAACATTTTTCTACTTAAACCTGGTTACCGAAGTTTCTCGCACATTTACCCAGTACTTCTTGGCCATATCATCATTAGAAAGACGATTAGTGCATGCAGTCCTGCAGACGTGCAATAAAGTTTCGGAAATTTCATTTCAACTGTTGGGGCTAAATGGGTTCGAAAACGATGTTTTTCTACAAAAAACACGTTTTCCAGAATTCCTCGTACATCTTATGCAGTCGACAAATCATCTTTTGAAAAATGATTGTTGGTGCCCTGTAGATGTGCAGTAAGGTTCAAGGATTGTCATTTTCACCCTGGAGCCCAGGTTGGAGTGAAAAGCGATGTTTTTTCGACAACAAAGAACCCTTAGCTTCAAAAACTCATTTTTCGTGGTACTAGTATCCAAACTATCCTTTGATAGATAACTGTTGATGTCCTATAGATGTTCAATAAGGTTTCAGAATTTTTGTTCACCTCGGGGGTTGGGGTGTGTGGAGATGAAAAACGACGGGGATTTTTTTCTATTGAAAAACAACGCTTTTCTCTAGAAAAACCTGGTTTTCAGCATTCTTCATACATTTAATGCAGTAGCCAAATAATCGTCTAGCAGACTATCCTCAGTGTTCTTTATATTTCTTTTCACCTTGGGCCCCGCAAATGGGGTGGATAAACAACGAACACATCCCTGGTGCTCGGTGCACTGCATTATGTATTACACATTTGCTTTAAGGAATGGGATCTCTTTTTTATGTATTTTAAAGATATTTGAACAATCAAAAATTGATGCAGATTAGGATGACCCCGGGGCACTTGCCCATCAGAATACTCAATGCATCTTATATCTACAACAGTTTAGGGTCCATCATTTCAATCGTCTTGAATATATGATAACACCTAATATGAGGTAGTAGGACAATGTGGATTAGGCCATATGAATAAAAATGATTGAGACTTAGAAACGATTGTGCACTAAACAAACTGGTTGTAGGTGGCACAGTATTCCATCACGAAAGCATCCACAGAGCTACATGGATGTCACCAGACAACACAACTGAAAACCAAGTAGACCATATCTGCATTAATAAAAAGTTTAAACTATCTCTTCAAGATACCGGGGTCAGATGCAGTTTCAGATCACTAACTATTGAAAGCGAATATCACAATAAAATTTAAAACAAAACGGAAGAAACTCGCAGAAATTCAGATGTAACACAAGACTCCTCAAAGACCCAAACACAACAGGAGTATAAGATCACTATGAAGAACAAATATCAATGTCTACATGAAAATGGTGAACGAACATGAGGAGATTGTTGGGGCTGCATAGAAGAGGCCATCACCATATGTTGTCAGTGAATACCTGGATTGAAGAGAATCGAGTACAAATGATACACCCAGGAAAGTAAAAGATAGGAAGACAGTTATTAACTCCAGCAGGTCAAGAACTGAAAAAGCAAAAGCACAAGAAAAGAGTATGCAGAGGCAAACAGAAGGACAAACTAGAATATCAAATCTAATTTTAAAAAGTACATAGGAGAGCTAGCAACAGAAGCAAAACAGGCGGCAAAAGCTGGCCACAAGAATTATATGTGCAATATAACAAAGAAACTATTTAAAAAAATGAAGCAAACAAGAAAGATCAGTCAAAAACAAGTCAGGGAAATCAATAAAAGATGAAGAACAAAAAAATGTGTAGGTGGAAGGGAACATTTTGAAGAGCTATTGAATAGTCCAGTACCACCTAATCCTTCAGATGTCATATCAGCAGAGGAAACTCTAAATAGATTGTTGAATACCGACCAAACAGGAGATTGGAGTAGCTTTCAGATAGCTGAGAAATAACATGTCAACAGAGCCCGACCACATTCCAGCAGAGCATCAAAAGCAGATATTGACAGCACAGTTGACATGCTGTACCCATTGCTCAGGAGAATGTGCAAATTAATTAGAAATGGTTCCTCAAGAAGAGAGGAATACCTAATAAATCTTCCCAAAAATGGAGATTTCAGAAACTACAAACTATAGAGAAATAATTATGCTAAATAAAATGTTGCAGGGAAGGTACTAAAACGGATAACGCTAAACAGAAAAAAACAAAAACCAAGAGGTGGATGACAAGTACGTGATCAAGGAGCTGGTTTTCGTGAAAATAAATCTTGTACGGACTAGTTAGCAACACTAAGAATCATCATTGAAGATTGTGCTGAATGGAATTCCTCCTTATCTGTAAGCTCTAGACTGAGAACGCCTTTGACAGTCTGACATGAGACGATATGGAAACTTCTGCGGCATTACATCTTCGCGAGCCAAGTGTCCGATTCGCTTACTCTAATCTACCCCTTGGCAGATTTAGTCGAGTTTCTAAGCCGTGCTTTGACTTCCCAAGGCATCCAATCAAATTGCGCCATTCATACCTGATTGAGCATGACTTAAAAACCAAAGTAGAATCATTAAGATCAGAAAGGCAAGTTTTAATACGCGATTTACGCCCGAAAGATAAAGGTGATATAAGCTCGCAACAAGTATGTACACCTAAATAAAAAACAACAACAAACAATTGTTCACTCGAGTGTTTACGTCAAGAGCGATAACTCGCATCGTCCGTTAGATGGCAATTCAGTCGCGACTAAATCAGCCAAGGGGTAGATTAGAGTAAGCGAATCGGACACTTGGCTCGCGAAGATGGCGGCATTATGGAGTACCTGGTAAACTTTCAAATATTACCCGCATTTCATATGAACACTTGACATACGAGGCAATATACCGAAGACAATTTGAAGTTAAAGCCGGAGTTCGTCAAGAAGGTTCTATCGTCATCCTTCCTTTCTTGTTCGAAACTAGAAATACTGAGTAAAACTCACAAGGGATACACCCCCCCCCTCATATTTTATGCTGACTCGAGTCACTAAAGTTTAAACATTAAAATATTATGGTGAAAAAATAAGGTATAAAGGTCACGAATGTACGTGACACATCTTCTCATGGTTATTCATAAATATGCCAAATATGGTATGCCAAAGAACTGAAAGAAGTTATGTCCTGGACACAAATCCATGTTAAAAAACCTAGAATTTTGACTATGAGGTCAAGGTCATATAGAAGTCATGAATGTATACGACACATCGTCTCATGATGGTACACCCACGTGAAAAATATGGTATACCTATGGCTTAGAACAAAGATATGGCCCGGGCACGACTCCTTTGAAAACCTAAAATGTTGATCTTAAGGTCAAAGTCATATACGAGGGTTGTCCCAGAAAAACGCGAACATTTTATATATTTTTTGTGAAACTTCTTGTATATCTTTATTATTTGGTACACAACAAAATGATCATTTTCTGAATATCGCTGTGAAATTTTAATTAATGCATTTTGTCTGTAAATGACATTTTATCACACTTTAACCGTTTACATAATAGCTGCCGGCGAACGCGTGAGACGTTCAAAACGTAACTTCGTGATGTCTGTTAACGTCATATTCATTTTTTCTCAAAATGACCGTCCAATATGTGAAAAACATTTCTCATATTGCTTCATTCCATTGCTTAAAAACGTTTCTGGAACTAAGAGAATGTCAGAATTTGTCGACTTCGAGGCGAATTTCAGTCACGTAAAATTCTCTTTCCTCACAAATGATCTTTTTAATGCAGGCAAGAATGCCAAAATTCTAGTATGACGTCCACACCCTGTATTAAGTTTTTCGTCGTCTTTGTCAGTATTCACACGCGCCTCTTTCATAGGATTCCACTCCAACCATCCTTCAACCTTTGTGTCATGTGCATGTTACCCAATGTCCGAACACATGTTTGTGACGTTTTATCGTTTACATCTTTCTTTTAGTTTGAATT
>CAJDSM010018270.1:0-18269 GCA_903981925.1 Ostrea lurida
GGGGGGGGGCAAAAACTGCCCAAAAACTTTCACAAATCTTCTTCTTTACAGCTGCACATGTCTGAGAGAATCTAAATGCATAGTGATGTAGAGCAGGAACGCCTCTACCAAAATTGTAAATTTGTAGATCCCCAGGGTAGTGGTTCTGACTCCAGGACGGGGCCAAACTTGGTATATTGTGTTTATTTGATAAACATTTGAAAGCATACTTCAGTACTAGCTATTCATATTAATTTGAAACTAAATGAATACTTTGAAATGAACATGGGGCCTTTTATCTTCAATTATACCCCCACTGGACATACAAGAGTAGTAATATGGTTTCTGGGCTTATGCATTGTACTTTTCCACATCGGTCATCATAGCATACATGTATATATAACTACCCATGGGTCCGAACATGATCTCTATTGAATTTCGGGTCCAAAGGTCAAGCTCATCTGGGCACTTAAATTTGCAATATGGTTTTCTTTTTGAATTTTTGAGCGGTTCACAACACCCTTTGTGAGATTTAAATGATATTCGTCCTATATTTGAAATAGGAATCATAATGCATATTTTGAAAGATTGATAACATATGAACACAAACCCTTATTGAGACTTAAAAATGCAAATATGACTCCCTGTATGGATTGTGATTACTGCACTGATCCGTTAGGCCTGCTGGCTTCTTGTTTTTTGTATTGCCAATTTTTTGGAAGTATTTGCAAGGAAGGGAAATGAATTATTAAAACATTCGGGACTAATAGCTCCACCCCCGCGGACACACTAAATTACAAACAAAATATACCTCCTCAGATTAAACCAGAAATTGTCTAATCAATTTTTCTTTTTATTCAAAATGATGCTTTAAAGCAATTAAATATTCTGGTGATACTCAATATGAATAATAGGATTTTCAGAAAATTTAATTATGGACTATCGTTTCTCCTTTTGATAGAAACTGGTGAACCTTAGAAAATACACAGGCAACAAAGATATGCACTTTGTGTAAGGATTTTGAAGATGACTTTTTACAATGTAATTTGAATGTATAATCTAAGAATATACGAATATAAAAACCATGCTTGATAAGTGCAGTCACAGCCTTAACCCAAACGTTCACATATTCTGCATAAATTGTCCACAAAAAAATTCCTGAAGATATGCACATTTCCGTAATGTAATCCTAAACTCCACAAAGGTTTAAAAAATTCCTGTGATATTTTGAAGAACGCATTGAGGAATATTTTGACAAAAATACGCAAGTTCAAACGTTCATATCTTCTACATAAATTATCTGCGATAAAATTTCTGACAACTGACAAATGAATACGCACATATCCATTGTGTAATCTAACACATCATCATACATGTAATCATAATTCCAGGGGTAGGGTGTTTGATACCAAGATAAGGTAAACATTAATATAGTGATTATTGCTAAGTTAACTGATACTGTGTAAAAAGTAGATGCAAATGAGTACCAAAATTGTGAATATAATTGTGAATTTCGCAACACCAGCTTAGGGCTGGTCTAACATATACTTAACAGTCAAATAGTGTTTAAAATACACGTACATGTATATACATGTATTGTATAACATTTTGTTTTATGCTGCTGCTAAATATTAGACATTCAGAACAGCAAAATTATATAGTATACAGTAGATAATCTGTGGGGCAAGTGGTGCTTTCATTTAGCGATAAGACCCGTGGGCCTCTGGTTTTATCCTAAAATATTCATTAAAATTAAATCTATAAGTATTCTACAAAGCCGACGTGATATCATTGCACGCATATTCAAAAGAACCCAAGCTGCTAGATCGACTTTGATTCAAATTCAAGTTGTTCTTCCAAATAGCATGTGCTTCTCGCAATATTTAATGTTTGGAAAAATGTTGAATAAAAATGTACTTTCGATTCTTCTTCCTTAGAGTACTTCACCGCCTCTGGCGTATTTTCGAACTGTTGCATTGGCAGACCCCTCTCCTGCAGTTAAAATAGTAAAGTTATTTGCTTGTGCAAATAAAATTTATGAGGTGTTATGGCTGCGGTGACCTCTTGAATATTTGAAGAGACCCACTGGCAACGGCGTCCTTTGGAAGTAAGTTCCAGATTGCGTCTGTGAAGAAGGACTGCCGGTATGTGGAGGTCCTGGCATAAGGCACGAAATATTTCTGACTGTGTCCTCTGGATACAGCAGTCTGGATCAGTTATGTTGTTGGGATGCCCACAAGGTTGTTAACAATCCTGAACATCATGGTCGCTTGAAATCGCTTGTGCCCTTCGCTCCTGTAGTGTCTGCCAATGGAGCTCATTCATCATGGCGAATACACTGCTGATGGTCCTACAGTCGCGCATACCGAATCTCGCCGATCTCCTCTGTACCATCTCTAATTTGCCGATGATATTGGCTGTGTAGAGATCCCAGATGATGGATCCGTATTCCATGATAGGACGTACAAGTGTGATGTAGCACAAACCCTTGGTATTAGTTGGGCACTTGGAGATGTTTTTCTGCAGAAATGCTCTGGTGAAATTTGCTTTCTTGCCCATTTGTCCTATATGATTGTTCCAGTTGAGTTTTTTATGGATCGTGACCCCCAGGTCCTTGGCTGCCTCTTGTTAGTTACGTGGAGGGCTTACCACTTGAGGGGATGAAACCCCATAAGCCAGTCGCTTTCCCACTGCTGCAGACAATCCAGGTTTTGTTGGAGTTGACGTGCATCTGCAGGTGATGTAACCTCCCTGTACAGTTTACAGTCATACTATTGAATGGGATACATATTCTGACAGGTCGTTTATAAATAGCAGGAAAAGTACTAGGCCGAGGACACTCCCTTGGGGCACTCCGAATTTTACAGGTGCTGTCTTTGAGGTGCAACCGTCTAGGACCACTCTAGATCTGTTCTCTGTCATATAGATTGTTCCTGATTCAATTGTGTGTATTGACTTTGATGCCGTAGTGGTGCATCTTGTGCCGGAATCTATGATGAGGCACCTTGTCAAAAGCTTGGGAGAGATCTAATATATAGTATTACATTTGTCTGGCCTCTGTTGTCAATTGTCCTGGGTAAGTCCTGGAGAGTAATGATGAGTTTCCTAAAGCCATGATGGGCATCAGTTATGATATGGTGTTGATTACAATGATGTTGCTGCAGACAATGTGCTGCATGACCTTGCACGCAACAGATGTCAGCCTGTAGTTTGCTGCGCAGTTTTTCATACCTTTTTTGTTGATAGAAGCTACGCTAGCCTTCTTCCAATCCAGTGGTAATTACCTTGGCTGACGATGCTTGAAAGAGTGAGTGAAACTGGACCAGTTCCGCAGAAATAAGTCTTCGAACGAGTGGTTATTCCGTCAGGACCTGCCGCTTAGTGAATATTGAGTCCTGCGAGTAGCTTCCTATTGCCATTGGTATCAATGTTGATGCTCGGCATGGAAGTGCATGGTGGTGTTAAAAGCTCCTTGGATGATATACGAGTCTTCAGATTTATTAAACACTAATGAGATTGGAACATTTTAAAAGATGTTTGCTTTTGTGGCTGAGTCTGAATATGTAAGGCCATCGTTGGCTTTTAATGGAGCAATTCCGGTGCTTTACGTACTTTTAGCTATAATAAAACTTCAAATTTTTTTTGGGTTTGACTGAATATCCGGGTATATGATGTTAGAAATTTAGTTGTCGTAAGCCTTGTTGCAGGCTCTTTGAGTTGCATTCTTCAGGTGTTGATAACGTTGATGGTCCTTTGTCGACTTGGTCTCTCTTGCTTTCATAGAACTTTTCTTCTTCTGACAGCTCAGTCGCTTTATTTCCCGGTTAATCCAGAGTTGATTGAAACGAGCGGTGGTTATCTTAGATGACATACATTATTAAGGATTAGTGATATACTGCTGGTAATGTCCCTCCAATGTCCTCTCTGCTCGATGTGATGTTGAATTTAATGGCAAACGACTATGCAAAGACGTTGATATCTTCATTCATCTTATCTGTATCCTCCCGTTTCCACATATGCATATAAAATGGCGAAGTAACAAAGTATCAAACGTAATCATAGTCCAAAAAACACATACAAAATCGAGTGTAGGGCAACACGGACCTTCGACGAAACCAGTATTGATGCATCTTCATCCATACTGGTTTGTTCCTTGATGCAGGTATCGGAGACTCAACAAACACTATGTCATGATCTGCTATACCAGGTATAGGGGTACACCTGGTTACAAGGCTGGGTTGGTTAGTCAGAAAGAGGTCAAGTTCTAGATCATTTGTGTTGTTTACCTGTAGGTGTTATGATTTCCATCAACTTCTAGTAAGCTCCACTGTATATCGAGCAGGTTGAAATCACCACCTATCCATATGACCTTTGTTGGTTCGCAATATTACCTCGAAAGCTCCACACATTCGATCCATTTAATCTGCATCGCAGTTTGGAGGTCTGTATGCAGCTTCTATAATCAGGGACTGACTATTACCGACAGTTAGTTTCGCAAAAACTGCTTCAAAGTCAAACTCGGATTAATGAAGTCCTCTTTGATGGCCAATAGTACTCCACCGCATCCATCTTTTCTGTCTTTGTGCAAAACGTCACAGTTAGGGGGGAATATTTCATGGCTATGTATGGTTGGGCGGAGCCATGTTTCAGTTCCCATAATAACACTTGGGTCTAATGAGTCAATTATGTTGCACAGCTCTTCCTTTTTATTCTTTTTACTTTGAAAGTTAATGATAAGCACTCTGATCTTACCAATATGTGCATTTGACTGTGTGTTACGTGTCGAGTTAGGGGAAGAGGCGTGAAGTGATGGTCCAGGGATAGAAGAAGTACTAGTCTTATTACTGTCAATCAGAACTGAAAAACTATTATCAGAGTCTACTACAAAGGATTCAAACAGGCTGGTGAAGAAGTTGGGCATACTACAATTACAATAGTGTTTTGAGATATTATTCAATGACATATAATCTGGTGTTGATATGTGCAAACAGCTAGTGTGAAACCACTTTTGACAGCCATCGCAGGCAACCCTCTCTGTTTCCATGTCACTGCCTTATTACATATTTGGGGGCTCTGGGTCCAGGGTTAGTTTCAATGTTTGATGCATATAGGAACAAGAGGCGTGCAACGTAGAGAAGGACATGATTTTTGCTCCTTTTCATGAGTGTGATGTTTCCGAATTTCCACTGATAGTTCATACGTACTCCCTGTTGCAACAGAGATTTGGAACCAACATGAATTAATCTACGATGAGAAAGCGATGCCTTAGGGTCAAGTGGGGCTAGGAAGGCAAGTAAGCAGACAACAAAAGGAATATTACATATGTTTATGATTGATGTTTACATTGAATGTGTCGCGTTTCGATACCGGAAGTCCACTGACAAGACACTAAAAGACAGTATTTTTCAAAATGGACGATACCAGAACCATGATTGAATTATAAACGATCGTGGGATACACTTAGAACCTGCTGCATGATGTATTCCTCTGAATTTGATATCTAAATTGAAGAAAACGTAAGAAATGACAGGTACGATACGGGAAGGATCTGCCAATGCCTACGCTGAGTGAAAATCTTTTGTTGAATGTGATATTTGCACGTTCACTCAGAAGTAAAAGCAGGATTAAAGGCAAATTAGCTATCTGTTTTTTTTAAATGTTTTTTTTTTTTTATTTTATTTCATTTTATTTAGTTATGTATTTATATATTGCGTTTTGTTTTCATTTTGGTGGGATTTGTTAAAAATATTTATATTTTTGCTTTTATCAGATACACGGAGACTTCAGTGTAAGAAAAGAAGTTCGCTACTTAGAGGTGTATTGCACTTTCCGCCAAGAAGGATGTAAAGAGATTATAGCATGGAAAAATCTGGAGGTAACTAACTTAAAGACGTTTGTGATAAAATTCCAGCATGAAAAACCTATAGGTAAAAGGATTTCAAAATGTAAAAAAAAAACCATGAAGATGAAATTATTAAATGTGGCGAATCTGTAAGGTGTATTAGATCATGCACCCCCCTTGAGGTGAACATGTTAAACTAATAGAATCACACAGTGCGGGTAAGATGTCGAGAGCGAAATTAACAAGTAATAACCCCATGTTGAAAATAAAGTAAAATTCTTCCAAACATTGCATATTTTACTACAAATCGTTTGTCAATGCATAAACAAATATCGTGTCACATGGTGGAACTCCTTTGTTTACCTATTACGCCATCATACAAGTGACATAGGATTATTATTACCACGGTTCAGGCAATTAATGCACTCAAATCACTGACAGTGTGGGCTTAATGTGTCGATATTTTTTTTTATATTATTTAGGCCTTAAGCCTCTGTGGGGCAAAAACCATCAACCACAGCCCGCCATCATCCTCGATCCTGGGCGATTTTTTTTTCAGCTCTCCCCAGCTACAGCCGGTCTGTCTGGCAGTCCGCCTCTCACCGAGGTCCTCACCCGGCGAGGGTCGTTCATTACGCGCCGGGTCCTTTAATAGCCCACCTAATTACCCGAAGGTTCGAAGTGAGCTTTTCTTGATCACCTGTTGCTCCGTCTCTGTCGCCGTTTCCGTCTCTGTCGTCGTCTGTCTGTCCGTCTGTCCGTTAACTTTTTCAACACTTTTCGACTTTCTTCTCAAGAACCACTGGCGCCAAATTCAACCAAACTTAATGGACAAATCATCTTGGGTGAAGGGATTTCAGATTTCTCGTTCAAATGAAGGGACCAAGGGCAGCCCCTCTTCAAAGGGGAGATAATCCACGCAAAATGCAAAAAAGGTCTGGTGTCGATTTAAAAAGATCTGTCTTTCTCAAAGAACCACGTGGCGCTAGGAAATGATCTATGAAATTATTATATAGGAAGCTCATATGATATACGAGGAGTTCAAGTTTGTTCAATATCATGACTGTACCCTGGGTGGATACCGATGGGGCCAGCAATTAGGATATCAAAGTTTTACATATGATTCATATATTGGATAGAAGATCTTTAAAAATCTTTCTTCTCAAAAGAACCACTGGGACCAAGAGAAAGCTCAAAATTTAATATGGAAGCTTCTCTATATAGGAGGAGATACATCTCAACGGGTTTCAGTTCAAATTAGGTTCCCGTCGGGTACGATAGGGGCCACAATAAGGGGATCAAAGTTTTTACATTGATTATATAGGGTAAAATCTTTAAAAATCTTCTACAAGAAACCATAGGGGTTTCCAAGGAAAGCTGAAATTTATATGGAAAGCTTCTCTGATTAATAGGAGGAGTATATAAGTTTTGTTCAAATCATGACCCCCGCGGGGCACCAGGATTGGGCCCAATAGGGGATCTAACACTTTTGCCCATGTTGTGATATAGAGGAAAGTCTTTAAAAACTTCTTCTTCGAAGAATCACACTGGGTCCAGGAAAGCATGAGAAATTATGAGTATGGAATCTTCCTCCAATATACGTGGAGATTCAACCGTTTGTTACAAATAGGTCCTGTACACCCGGAGTTATGATGGGCGCCACAAACTTAGGGGGATCAATGAGTACTACATTGCAGACTATATTTATTGGGAAAATCGGTTAGAAAATCTTCTTCTCAAAGAACTCAACTGTGACCAGGAAAGCTGCATAATATGCTGGAGAGCAAGTTTGTTAGCAAATGATCAGACTCCTAGGGGGTATGAACCTCCCAGAGGCCCTACAAAATAGGGGATCAGTTTTAACATGCGAGATAAATATACGAGAAATTCTTAAAAATCTTTTTCATGAACCAAGAAGGTGGGTATTCTTCCTGAAAAGCTTCCTGAATTATGTCTTGCAGTAGATTATGTTGGTTTCGAAATAATGCCTCCACTCTGACAGTGGTTAGAATATTTAGGTTGTACAGAGTCAGGTCATAATTCTATAAATCCCAACTAACTCGCTTCTTCTTAGTAGAAGAGCAGCTGTGCTCAGTGGAGCGATTGGCCCATGCGCCGTCTTGTTTTTCTCTTCCCACTGAGGCATCCAGGTCAAGCGCCTGGCGGGTTCGCAGTTGATGAGAAACTTCTCAGTGTGTGCCCTATCCACCGCCATCTTCGTATTCTGATATCTCTTTCTACTGGCACTTGATTTGTTTTTTCCCCAAAGATCTGTGTTACTGATGGTGTTTGGCTAGTGGATCTTCAGGATTCTTCTTAGACAGCCATTTATAAAAGTTTGAACTTTTCTGATAGTGGTCATTGTAGTTCGCCATGTTTCTGTCCCATACAACAGGACAGAGTTTACGTTGGAATTGAAGAGGCGGACTGTGGTGTGTGACGTGATGAGGTTGGATCGCCAGATGTTTTTGAGGACCATAAAAGATGTTCTTGCCTTTTCAATGCGTGTCTTAATATTTGCATCTGTTCCTCCCTGTTGGTTGATTACACTCCCAAGGTTAAGTGAATGTTTCGACCTCTTCCAAGTTGTTGTTGTCTAGTTATATTTCCTCTGTGCTGGAGGCGTTGATCTTTATAACTTTAGTCTTATTTGGATGGATGTGGAGACCGATTAGGGAAGCATAGGAGCCGAGGCTTGAAGTTTTGCTCTGCATGTGTTGGTGATTTTGCGAGAGCAGGGCATGGTCATCTGCAAAGCTCAACTGTTTCCAGAGTGTCCATTGGATACCATTCCTCTCTCTTTCTGTTGTTTTCCTCATCAACCAGTCGATGGCAAGGACGAATAGGAATGGTGACAAGAGGCATCCTTGCCTTACCCCTGTTCTTACGTCAAAACGACGCGTCAGCTGACCTCCATGGACGACCTGGCAAGCCATACACTCATGACTTCCGAATGATTCGTGCAATTTTAAACACTAATTTGACTACGGAATACTAAGTTTATTCGATCAAGACATAGGCTCACAGTGATTGTGACCGATCGACAAGAGATGTTTACTCCTCTTAGGACCCTGATCTCACCTCTGGTGTGTCCAGAGATCCGTCTTTGCCCTTATTTTACAATCTTGTATCTTATAAAATCACTGTTTGCTATCTTCACTTGTTCCTTATCAACGAAATTTTGGAAACTGTAGAGAAAATACAGAGGGGGAGGATACATAAGTCGGTGCTTAAATGCCCCTGCCAATGCGGGGGTTATTATGGGGAAATGCTAAAATTAGGTTTGAAGTTTTGATAGATACTTTTCTCAAGAATTGCTGCGTCAGAATTGACAACCATTATAAGTATTGCAAACGCAGGTTTGCCATGTTGAGGCTCCAATAAAGGACCAAATTATATGAGCATAAAATTCTGAACTCCAGTATTTCTAAAAACAAATAGGGTTTGTTTTGTCAGTATGTTGTTTTACGTCCCGTTATTCAAGAATGTATCGGGCATTTAGAAACGTCACCAGTTTTAGGTGAAATATTTGACTTCTGCATGACATTAAGGGTCATACTACTCAGCGAGGGTTTTGATCACATTCAACAGGCCTAACAAATGACAAAGGAGCAGTAGTACTACCGCGTTTGTTAAAAGAATGACTCCCTAGTCAACCATGGTTCAGAAGTTTAAAGTTTTAGACAGAAATATGCAAGAAAAAAATCTTATCAATAGCCTCCTCTTAGAATTCTTAGAATTGTTTAGAATTCTAAGATTTTGGAAAACAATGTACAAGCAACCACATGTAGTGCAAAGTCTAATCAGTGCAAAGCTTGGTACTTGGAGTGGGGGTGTAATAAGAAAGGGTTGTACAATGTATGTTTAAAAGACAAGGGAACTTCATTAACCATGTCTGTCTAACACGGAGCCCTACACTCAACTTTGTAGTTTGTTTTGGGGGATTTTGATTATGTTTAATACAATGTTAACTTCGCCAATTTATATCGAAAGATATATTGGACATTTTCATTAGTAAAATGTTGTTTTTTTTTTGGTTTCGTTTTTTGTAACGCGTGTGTTGGCTCACGCCATATACAGTTAGGTTGGACACCAACCTTAAACAATGTATACGATTGAAAGTAGAGTCATTGACAGTTTCTGTCGAGGAATCTTTCCCTTTTTATGTATTAATATATCACAATCACCTGCTTATGGTGTGTATATCTCCCAGTTAATTCGATATGCAAGAGCAGGCCATGCGTATGAGGACGTTTTAAACACCCGATTCTGCCTTCGCTTTTGTCGGAGGTCCATGTTGCCCTGCACTCGACTTTGTGTATATGTTTTGAGTATTATGATTACGTTTAACACATTGTTAACTTCGACAATTTATATCTTGACTTCCCGGGAGCGGACACAATGAAGGTATATACACTTTCAATTCCTCTCATCAACAATACTTTGCAATTTGGCAAAAGTAATCTAGTTAAATATCTGAGTCTCTCTGTTCTACCTGTGGAAATTCGCAAATCTCCCGTGGGAATATCATGCAATTTTTCAAATACATGTAGTAGTTTGTCAAAATAATATTCAGAAAGGCATATTTCGCTTATAACATCGACATGTTGTGACTAAAGATTTGATTGGTTGAAAAATTGTTGCTGTACGCAAATCTGAAAAATGTACTACCATTTAACTCTATTTTATGTTTGAAACGCCGTTTTCATATTTGTAACTTCATATCGATATCGTAGAATATAGTTCTTAACATTTTCATTGAATTGATGTATCATTTACGGTTTTAGAAATTGTGTCATTATAAAGTGGGTTGTTGTTTTTATTCGGTCGATTGGGATTTTATGACACCCTCCCCCTTTCACCTCCACAAAGAAAAAGGGCGTGGAATCTTTGCACTAACACACTGTGCATTGCCGCTTTTTCCGTTCAGTTTTTTTTTGGTAATGGCTCGATCATCCGAAATACAAGCAAAGTGGTATAGATGGACAATGTGGCTAAAGGTCTTGTTTTTAAAACGATGTTCATGGTTGTTAACCTAACGAAACTAATTTCTATTTCAGCATCATGTGACTATTTGTGAGTACAAACCAACTTCCTGTAAATTCAATGCATATGGTTGCCAGAAAGTAATCCTGAAGAAGGAGGTGGAATATCACGCCAATGATTGTGAATATCGAACTATATTGTGTGAATATTGTTCCCAAGAACTACCGCAAAATTCCCGAAAGGTAATTACAATTTTTGTTGTTTGATACGTATGAATTACTTGCTTTACAAAAAGGCGAAGTTAACATTGTGTCAAACGCAATCATAATGTTTGATTTCTTTTAAAATTATATCAAATATTTTATGCAGAATCGTTTTGATCTTTATATTGTATTTGTCATTCTAATTTACCAATTTTCACAGGGCTTTACTTTCCGTGATATGAGAAAGTATTAGAGAAATGTGAATGATCTATACATAATTTTCCAGTGTGTTCCAGTCGCAAATCGTACATCGAAATTAAGTAATGTGATTCAATTATACCATATGATATTCTTTTCACAGAAACACGAAGAAACAGAGTGTCTTAATATCATAATTCCTTGTAAATACAATTGTGGAAAGCAACCTTGCCCACGACTGGAGGTAAATAATGAAAAAAAAATAAATTACATATATAGATGTATGTGTGTAAGGCTATTCGTGAAAATAGAAGTTCCTAGAAGAAGATATTCGACACATTAAGTAGAGGCTTTACAGATATTTCAATAAAAAAAACCCTAGTTTATTTTTGTTTTCGCGCTATAATCTCTGTTCAATTTCTCTATGATATTTACCGTAAAGATGACAGAGCATGTTGAGAAGGAGTGCGGCAATATACCACATTTCTGTAAATATCAGACAATTGGATGCGATTTCAAGGTAATGATATATCTTTATAAATATTAAGTTAATATTGCATGTATTATTCTGTACTAGTAGTATTGAATTTGGCAAAAAGCGCTAATTTGAAACATGAATTTGTTCAAGAACTTGTACAATTTGGACTTCAATTTAAGGGATCAGAGGAAGATCTCAAGAAACACAGCCAAGATTCCCAGGACTTTCACCTTCAACTGACCGCATTACGGTCACAGGAAGTGGGCGTGGACTCCGTGCAATGCCGCGGAAAACTACAGGTAAAGAGAGATAACTCGTAGTGTGTATAAGAGGGAAATTCAAATCTTCGCGAATCCAAATACTGTATATGCTCATATGAATTTCTGATGATACTTGTCAATTTTATAGGAACTTTCATCAAATATAGAAAGGTTATCGGAAATAATGATGGAGCATTCTAAGCAGATGGAGTCTCTTAAAAATGTCACCGAAGTTTTAAAAGCAACAATAAAGGATATTAAGGTACTTGAAAAATCAAATTAGAACGCAGAAAATGTACGAATTTTCAATCTACATGTAGTTATATGCAACAGTTTTCATTCCATTGACCAAAATCGCATACGTTTTTTCTTGTGTATCTGGAAAATACATTGTAAATGACCCATTGCATCATCGTTCTTTTTTGTAATTCCTTTGACAATGTTGATTGCTTGCACCTGTTCAAGCTGAAAGCAGTATCACAGACAGAAAGGTTAATCAGCTTAGAAAGAAAGGTAGAACATATGCCCGACAGAGACCAGGTTGAAAGACAACATGAAGAGATGATGATGCTTAAAGAGAGACAATGGAACACGGAACAACGCGTATCGCAACTTGAGGAGGCGGGGCACATGGGGAGAAGAGCTGGGAATGGTGGGTGTTTATAACATATAAATTGGCGAAGTTAACATCGTGTTAAACGTAATCATAATCATTAAAAATATAAGATTTGACTACGGGTAATCCCGTTTACTTTATTTCGACTACGGGCTCACGGCGGGTGTGACCGGTCAGGAGAGGTGCTTGCTCCTCCATGACACCTGATCCTGCCTTCGCTTTTGTCGGAGGTCCGTGTCGCCCTACACTCGATTTTGTATATGTTTTTGGATTATGATTACGTTGAACATGGATGTTACCTTCGCCTATTTGTATATACAAAGTCGAGTGTATGGCAACACGGACCTCCGACAAAAACTAAGGTAGGATCAGGTGCCTTGGAGGAGTTAAGCATCCTCTGCTGACCAGTCACACCCGCCATTATATATAGTTATATAATTCGTTAACATTTGATTTAATGTGTTATTGAACTTTTCTTTCTGACCCCAATGTTTTGTCAAACGATGCAGCTGATGAAAAGTGTGCACTTCTTTTACTATGCAATTAGGCCGCGTTGTAATCGCGGACGTACATTATCCTAAACTGGTATGTGTTGTGCGGTACCTGGTAGAAGCTCTATGTGCGAGGAAGCAGAGATTATGGTAGCCTGAGGGTGTACAATAAGCATATCGTCATTGTGGTCCAATCTTTTAAAAAAGTTGATTTTTTTCATATGTTCTACATGCCTTTGACGCTTGCATCAAATTGATTTGAAATGGGATATTGTCATAAGATACACACTGCATTTGAAATATATAATCGTAACTGCCCTAAGTGAAGAAATATCTTGATACAAGGCAAAAGGGAATTTCGTATTATAGGGAACTAATCATATTTAGTGATCAATCATTCAAACATTTACTTTGTTAAACACAACTCTGATTGATTGATTGTTGTTTTACGTCCCGCTTAAAAATATTACATTCAAATGGAGACGTCACCATTCTGGTGGGCTGCAAATTTGGACCTGTGCTCGGCGCTTATGGCCTTTGAGCAGGGAGGGATTTTTATCGTGTCACACACGCTGTGAACACGGGGCCTCTGTTTTTGCGGTATCATCCGAAGGACCGCCCTATTTTGTCACCTCTTACGACAAACAAGGGACACTGAGGACCAATTTTAACCCGGGTCTCCACAGGAATACAACAAGTACGCTAAAGTTGATATTCAAACGATGCTGAAGTTCTAATAATCGTATTGTGCACCTTTGTTAGCTGGCCTAAAACAGAGTTTATTTACCAGCTTCTACAGGAGGAGAAAAAAAATCTAGCTGTGGCCTAACATTTAGATGAATCGACACAGTTTCATCTATTGTTGATTATGACAAACGGGGTGATTTCAGCTTTTTCGTCGATAAATTTTCATATTTATGTAGCAACATTCCAATTTTTCCTTCATGTACTGTTAACTCTCTGTTCTGTCAATGGTAAGTTTTTTTTAATCAAGGCAGGCTGCTGACCAACAAGTTGATGTTACAGGGGCTACAACAATCTACAACATGGATTCAGTCGCCATTTTGCAAATTCTACGATTGTTATAACGAAAATATAACCCAACATTGAGTCAAATGATATTTGATAATTTTCATATCAATTGAAACCAAATATTAGGCCGTTCGTTATATACTTATCTTGACTACGAATCTCTCTGGCCCACGGCTGTTGTGACGATTAAAATGGTATGCTTACCGGTACTCCTCTAAGGCACCTGATCCCACATCTAATATATCCAGGAATCCGTCTTTGCCCTTATCTTATAATTTGTATCTTACTGTCGTCAACTTGACCTTTTCATAAAAGCCCCCCCCCCCGCCTCTCTCTCTCTCTCTCTCTCTCTCTCTCTCTCTCTCTCTCTCTCTCTCTCTCTCTCTCTCTCGCTCTCATGTACAATGTAATTAAGAAGAAATCAATTATTTGACAACTCTGTCTTCTTCAGCAGACTCTTTACAATCCAATCTTCAACAACACGACCGACAGTTGGCTTTGATTGACACACGTCACGCAGAGATGGACCTCAAAATTCAGGTCCTGGAAACAGCTAACTTTAATGGAGTTTTAATGTGGAAAATCCGAGACTACGGCAGACGGAAGCAAGATGCCAAGACAGGAAGAACAATATCCTTATATAGCCAGCCATTCTACACGGGACGTTTCGGGTACAAAATGTGTGCTCGAGTTTATCTAAATGGAGATGGTGTTGGAAAAGGAACACATATGTCTCTTTTCTTTGTAGTCCAAAGAGGTGAATACGACGCGTTGTTACCATGGCCTTTCAAACAGAAAGTGACACTGATGTTGTTAGATCAAGACAATGGAACGCGCCACATAATGGATTCCTTTAGACCGGATGTAACGAGTTCTAGTTTCAAGCGCCCGACAACGGAAATGAACATAGCTTCCGGTTGTCCACTATTTGTAAGTCATTCGGTGTTGGAGACTCCAACATATCTGCGAGACGACACGATCTTTATCAAGATTGCAGTGGACATTCATGATTTGATTCAACATTGAATGACGAGTTTTGAACAAATAAAAGACGATAATGAAGCTTAACTCATAATAGTCGCCAATTTATATTAAGGACTCTCTCTACATTGCACACAAAAGAGCTAGTAAAGCTACATGATTTGCCCTTAGATCTAAACTGAAATATACTGTGATATTGTGGGTATTACCAAATTGTCAGTAGGTAAAGATAAATTAACTGTACTCTTTATTTGCATGTTTTGTGTTCATTGAAGTGAGCAATGGTAATTTATTTTCATCAATACTTCATTATCTTTAAACATTTGTCCTGGGGGTAAATGACACGTACCATATATTAAAAATTACATAGATAAACTAAATATTAACACCTTAATGTGATTTATTTTTCTTGGTATCTAAACTTATTTTCAAGACAATGGGCTCACGGCGGGAGTAATCGGTCAACTGGGGATGCTTACTCCTCTTAGGTACAGTACCGCAACGTATTTCTTGACATGATACACGATAGAACAGCGATACACGCACGATAGGATAGGATTCACGCACGATACGATAGGATACACGCACGATACGATAGGATAAACGCAAAACCTGATAACGGAAAAACTGATAAACGATGTTCACGATAGACCGATAAACGCAAAACCCGATAAACGATTCACCGATAAACGGAAAACCTGATAGAAATGTTGTAAAATTTAGAAAGCAATTTTAGACGGAACAAATTTGTACTTACTACAACTAAAATTGCACATATCTTTATGTTTTTGAAAAATAACATTCAAGGGTTTCAATATACCTTTATATACATAACAACGTTATCCTAAAGAAATTTCTAATTGAAAAGGAATGCATGTACATGTATGTGCATAACTAATGACGATACATTTTTCTGTAATAATTTTACAAGATCAATATTTTTTTCTTAAATTCCAACTGCGAATTTTAATTAAATATGAGCATTGATCGACTCAGACCAGAGACATATATACATGAAGCTTTACCACCTGTAGAATAAAAAGCGTATGGTTGATTCTTCATCGTTACACATGTACATGTAAACATATATAACCATTAGCAAACAAAATTTTTGTCAGGGCGTTAGATGGAAATGCATTTATAATTTTTAAGCATCTGGCATTTTATCTGCTTACAATTTACTAAACGAAGACCGCGCAAGCGTAGCATATTCATTTGGAGCTGGTGATTTTTAGGTATTAATAAATAAATAATTTTACTTCAGACAAACCATACAGACGATTTCTGAAGTGAAAACTGGAAACACCTAGTATTAAAAAGGTCACATTTTCACTGTAAATTGTATTCCGTTGACTGGCGTAATATAGGGTATTGGAACGTGTGTATGTATTATTAAGCCCTATATGCTTTTTTGTAAAACGTTCATAAATCAACTGACTATAAGACAACTTTCCCTCTTTAATTATTACCCCTCCTTTTATTTTGTACATTAATCAACAAACAATTAGCCCGGTTTCCCCCTTTCTCTTTCGGATACCTGTATGTGTAAATTGATCCAATGGCGGACCTAGAAGGGGGGGGGGGTCGATCTTGTCATTGATACAGTGGATGTTGCGGCGTGTTTTAATGTAAAAATAATTCAAGGTGAATAAACGTCCCGGGTATAACGTTTACATCGTGTTTCAGAAGTTCTCTTTTTCTAGTGGTCTATCATCTGGCATGTAAAGTAATATGTACATGTGATTGTGACTGAAATTTAGCTAGGCTGTAATATTATTCTAAGAAAATTAATTCGCTGGGATGTGAAATAAAATCAAGATAAATATTTTGTCTGTGGCGAAGAGTGTTGTAGTGAAATTCACCGCTCATCTACACTGTTGAATTACATGTTGATGACGATAGATCCCGCACTATGAAGTAATACTGTATCTAATATTCATAAAAATCAAATATTCATGTAAATTGGTATTCTGATAACAAACAATTAGACAAATGAACAAAAAGCGGCTTTTTAAAAAAATTATTGAATATCAAAACCGGCATATATGACCCATGTAAAAAATTCCAATTACTATCGGCACAATGTACAATGTATACACATGTACAAATAAGAACACGATGAACAGCACAAAAAGTCCGCGCCCACAATGAACCCGATTTTTTGGGAGATTGCAAACACTCTCGTGCCTATGTTAAAATTTAATCTGCTAAAGTGTGAAATCCAATGTCGCTGGCGAAATGCCAGGCCGGGTAAATACACAATACCTGATACAAGGACGCGCAACAATTCAGCGTATAGTTTGGTACATTACAGGTACATGTATGATACACATGCAAGTAGAATACAAAATGCGGAAAAATTGGGGGAAATTAAAAATAGCCTTTAATTACATGTATACAAAAGAGAATGTAATTTAACTGGAGGAGGGGTAGTCTATTCAAATTGGGAATTTCCTATTCTCTAGTAGACTTATTTACAAATATAATTAATCATTGTTACTAGACAGCCAAACTTTCGGGTTTTAATTACTGTGGACCCTCGATTTGTTTTGACGAACACGGCCAAACCCCCAGTCTTAAAATGATATTTTCACCATCAGATTTATATTCATTTATTTATTTAATTGGCATCTTATAATAGCCAGCTTTATTGTTTTGTAATTTCCTCGGAGTTCCTAAAATAGCTTCTTAGACAAAACGAATGAAGCTTTCGGAAAGTATCGTACCTAGTTTCCTTAGATTTAAATCATGATCCGATAGTTTCCCGAAGATACCACGATACGATAAAACGGAAAACCTGAATCACGCAAAAACGAATACACCGAATATTACCTGGATAAAACGCAAAACACGATAAAAGCCGGAACCTGATTACACGATACGAAGGATACAACGCCCGATACGATAGAATACACGCACGATACGATAGGAATACACGCACGATGAACACGATAGAAATGTCAAGAATAACGTTGCGGGTACTGTACCTGATCCCACCTCTGATGTGTCCAGGATCCGTGTTTGTCCAACTCTTGTTTTTGTATCCTATTAGGGACTTGCGAGATTGATCACTGTTCGTTATCTTTGCCTAAACATCTATACATCAATTTTAAACCATAGAAATTAATATATGGAATGTAAAATCAGAACAGGATTAGTGAAAGAGTAACCGAACTAAAAAACTGACATGGTCAGCAAGGGCC